>JAGSMR010000005.1:6770000-7000000 GCA_029286605.1 Sericinus montela
AACATAGGTCCAGAATAGACCAAACAACAACATTAAACTTTTTTTTGTAATTCGACGCATCTGTATTATATTGTGTTAGCATCTCTTCTTTATCTTCACCAAAGAGAATATAATCATTACGTTATAGATATTCCCACTTCAGGGATGGCGATCTGAGTACGATTTATTGTAGAATCGATTACTATGGGGTGAAAAAGATTTAGCTTTTAATCGGTATTTCGTACTTAGTCGATTCATTACATGCATGCGTCTCCTTAGAAAATGGATTCGATTTCTTTAGTGTTGATGAAGAGAAAATACCCTACAGTTGTTTATCAGTTAGAATTTACTCAACATGATGAATATTTAGAGTAGAGGAGCCTGAACTCAAACGAGAGCTACTCTTACATGTGTTCCGATTAAGCTACTTATTGCCTACAACATTTGAAAAGAATGCAACGTTTTTATTCTTTAACTTCTTATATTTGCTATTATTGCGTCATTTTTTTATGTCTTGATTGACTAACTTTTTTTAATATACTATGATACAACAGCAAAAGAAATAAGAATTTTATAAGTAATTTTCAGTATTTCTAAATTTTAAAACATCATGGTACCTTTTTATTTTCGCAGTGTGAATTTCATATTTACGTTTAAACGTAGGTTGTGCAAAATTTCTCTTTTAGTAAATCGATATTTTTGACCTGTTTTTCTTTGTAAATAGAAATGTAAGTAAATTTTCGTTGCAATTAAAATCAAAAGATTTTTCGGAAAGCATCACATCCCTACTAGATTTTCGATTGTCATTTTCAAATCGATGTTACATATTGTCGATGGGGCGCCATGGACACAGATCATACATCACACACGGTAGTAGACATGCTATGCTAGTGATTATTCAGTTTTACATAAATACGTATCTTCGCTATATCGTCTCTTTCCAGTAGTCTACTGCTAACACATGAATGCTACACAATTTAGCCCTTTCGACCCACCTTTCACCTGAGGGCATTTTATATGATAACGTGGCTGGTGGTGAATTCATTTCCGTTTTTATGTCCAAACTTAAGATAAATCGTACGAAGTTTTTGAATAAAAAAAAAACCATTGGTACGAGCTGGTCACCTGAGGATCGAACTCGGGTCGGGTCGGTACTCGAATTCCGACCACCCAACCACTCGTCCACATTGTGACTGCTTAAGAATATAACTTGAAATAATAAAAGTTGAAAAACTTTGTTGTATACCCTTTAGCACCGATTTAAATTTCTTTTCATTCAAACAGATATTTACGCATTCCACTACATTAGGGTAGTAAGAGATGTAGACATTTTAGGCTTTTCAATTTACATTTCATCAAAGCTTATTCTTGTAACAGCGTGACAAAACGTGATTTTTTTTTACAGAATAGGGAGGCAAAAGAGCAGGTGGCTCACGTGATGGTAAGTGATTACCGCCGCCCATGAACACCTGCAATACCAGAGGAATAGCAGATGCCTTGCCGGCCTTTGAGAAAGGTATAGGCTCTTTCTTGGTTCCTAAGTCGTATCGGTCCGGAAAAACCGCTGACGGCAGCACATTTCTTAAAGTGCAGTGCGTGGCAGAACATTCCGCGAAAAACGCACTGGAGGAATGCCAAGCATCAAGGTGGTGTTGATAAAATTTTTCACTACGCCATAAGGTACGATGGTGAAATTCAGCGGCTGGTATTAATCCGAGCATTTCCTCGGAGCACTCACCGTAGTAGATATTAATAGTAAAATCCCCGTAGTAAAAAAATGCAGAGATGCAACATCTCTTCGCAAAGCTGGGGGATTTAGCGGATCAGATAGAATATGGTCGTCGACGATTCGAGCCGCTTTTCGTTGGAAAGGGTCAAATGGAAGGAGCTGACCCTGGGGTGCCCTCCCAGAGATGACAACATTACTCCATGTGCGGCTGAACTTGCGCCTTATAAAGTTTCAAGCGGTGGGCCGGCATGAAGTACTGTCGCGCTCTACTTGTCTAGACTAGACCTCTGTCTACCCCTGTATTGGGAATTGCGTGAAGATATTTATTTATTATATTTTTAGTATCCAAGCTATATAAATCTATACAAATCTTACATTAATATCGAAAAACTACGTTATTTATTACACATTTTTTTGAAATAAAAGTAAGTAGTAAAAGTAATATAAAATCAGCCTCATTTATTTTTAAATTATGTTGAACATAATTTCAAAATTTCAATCTTAAATGTATAATACTTATATTAGTTTTTAAAAATACAATTAGTAGTCAAATGTCCCGAAAAAAATAAACAAACATTACATGTTCAGCCAAAAAAAGCAGCAATTAAGATACTTAAACTTTTAAATGTATTTAATAATGTAATACTTACATTATTTAGTTAATCACAATTATAACCGTATATCATTGAATAAAGGCACTTATAATAAAACAATGAAATTTCATTTTCGTTTTCCACATATAAATAACCTAGATATATAAAAAATACTTCATAAATTACAGCAATGTAAATACAATAATTATTTGGTCCACAATACTTCATGAGATGATCTTGATCATTTGGTAAATACATTTTGTACATTTCAAATTACTTACGATTTACCGTAAAATTTACTGTTCAATAAAAATATTAGCAAGTTAACATTTATTTTAGCCTTACCAAATAAATCAATTATAGCGCAACCTTCATACTGCTTTTGTAAGAGATCCTGAATGTCGATATCCATAGACTCCATTTCCACGCCCATAAATTTACCTTTAACTGTAAATATTCCATAATGGTCGGTGGGTGTAATGTCAAACTGTACATTTTTAAATTGAGAAGGTGAAAGACCATCTATTTCGAGTAAAACACCTCTTTCTAATAATTTTGCGCCAGTATATTTCACTGTCAATTTAGATTTCAACTTCTGAATATCCTTACCAGATCTTCTTAAACACGCGTGCACACTTCTGTAAAACAAATATATTTTTTAACAAAATTTGGTTAATATTATGAGATTTGTCCAAATGACATATCTGCTTAAAGTTTTAACATAAGAATCCATCTTACACTCCTTCTTGCCACACAATTTTATGACAACACATATTGTATTTTGGCGGAAGGACCAAAATACAACAGTTAAATATTAAGAATGAATAATTTGCATTGCTTCGCTGCTCTAAGAGATGAGTGTATTTTGAATGGATTTGTTCTCGGCAATTTTACTCGTTGTTTCGGTATTCATCATTAATTTGTTAGTGGCGGTGTTAGTAGTAGTAGTGCTCGTTAAAAATTTAATTTTTAATAGATTTTCAAAATATTGTTTTTCTCTTAAACCACACCAGTACTGAAGGGCACAAAAATGTTTAAATCTCTTAAGCAATTCCCGAAATTTTGCGAGACCCCGGCACGGCACCTTTATCGCAAGCGTACGGCAACTGTGGTAGTTTAAAGCCTTCGAGATCTGATACTATCAAGATAGAATCCCATTGGGGATGTTAGATGGCACTGGTAGATTAGTTTAAAAAATAACAAAATATCCAGCACGGCTTACATGCTTTAAAAATTCACAACACATTTAAGTAATTTTTACTTACACTGAATTAATTCATACTTAAATATTTACTATGAATTAGTTTTGGATATTATATTATTATATTATACTTACTTTTTGCCAGCATGAAGATTTGCGAGGCAGGATTTTATGTATTGATCGTAAGATTTACATTTCTCTTCATAATATTTAGTTTTTTCTATAAGACTTTGCTTGGTTCGCGTAAGTGTAGCTAAAGCTCTCCTTTGTGCTTGTCTATATTTACCTTTATTACACAAATCTAGCGCTATTGACGTTACCAAAGCCTGGTATCCATCTTCTCGGGTCACATAACCCTCGTCTTCAAGCATTTGTAGATTGCGTCGTAATTTAGCAATATGTTCGCGTAAAGTCATCACCTCGTCTGGTCTGGCTTGTCCCGAATAAATACGTTTTTGAACCTTGTCGCTATATAGTTCCTGTTGTTCTTTCGTAGTACCAATACATAAGGCTTCCAAGAGGTGTTCACCTTCATGAAATTTTAAAATGATTACCTATTTGTATTTATCATAAAATGCTTATAACTATACGTTTAAAAACCAGTACGTTGTGACGTAGATGTAGTAGCGTATAACTAAGCTTTTCCTGTTCCTCATGAAAGGGTTTAAATGACCATTAAACAAATATAGAACCATTCTGCGCGCCGCTCTCACAATCGGTTTGCAAGAGTCATGACGAATCGTCAAGCAAACAGAATAGAAAAGACTTTAAACCACTCCAACAAAATGGTTTTCCAAAAAGCTTTAGAACCATAGACTTACATACATACATATCTTCGCCAGATTGTGCAGAAGACGCGAAAGAGTTCAATTCAATATTGTTTATGGCCCGTGTCGAACATGAAAAAGTATTTGGTTCGGAAGAAATTTAAGAGGTGCCAGATATACCTCGGGTATATCGATGCATCTGTGATGATGCTACAATGGGTACCCGAGTGTAAGACAGAGCGACGTTATATTTCAGAAAGATTACGGCAATAATATCAATAGCGAATACACCACTCAGCTCTCATTTGCCAACGGCAAAATCCTAAATATATAAATATCTTTACGCCATTTCCAATACAGGGGTAGACAGAGGTCTAGACAATTAAGTTGTTCGACCCACCAGGTGGTGAGCCAGCAACCATCTTTATGTCTCGAAATCCGATCACCCAACCACTCGGCTGTCATGACTTTTTTACATATAAAAAGTGTATTACTACGTAAGTTATAATAAAAAAATAACAGCATAATCCTGATGGCAGAACTGTAAGATTAGCTTAGCACAATGATCACACCTCCGTGTAGGGAGAACCCTGTAGATGGATGTAGGTGGCTGAGGATCATTCGTTTCGTGAAATGTTAGGGAAGGGCTATATTCAGCAGTGGACTCTTTAAAGGCTACAAATAAGAAGATACAAAACATATAGCTTGGTAGCATACAAATATCCGTTCTCGATTTATAACGAACTTGATGCTTATTATTAGTACTACAAGAAAACCTGACGTCTTACCATTTAGAAACGGTATAATAGCTACACATAATTCCTTTGTCTTGATAAATAGTTTATTTAGGTCGGTCATGTCATCAGTAGGTGCTTGGAATCTGTTGACGAGCGCTAAACACACTTCCAATCTAGCATTCTCTTCTGTATCCGCTACTTGCTGCATAAATAATGTATTTCATGTATATTAGTAATATAGTTTTAAGTAAATAAATAGCATTTCATACAATATCTTCACGTCAGGCGGACTCTTAAATGTACGAAGTTTTCAATTTCAAAGATTAAATTGTATTTAAAGTGTCCACGCCATTGTGTAGAAATCGTAAAGAACATGTGAAAAAGTAATTAGTATGAGCCTTCCTCCTGGGGATCTAACTCACAGAATCTAAAGCCATTCTCAAAGCCACTCAGCTATCGTCATCTTTATTTTTTTTTAATACAGGAACTTGTTTGATTAATATGAATATAACAGTGAGTATTGTAGGGAGTCAATGAATGGAGATGGCGCAGGACCATTTTAAGTGGCATACTTTGGACAGGACTATGAAAGCTTTGCACTTTAGATGGCTATAATGATGAATTACTGCTACACGATTTATTTAAGGAAAATATTATATAAAATTTAATGTATGCTTACTGTATCAATATCTCTTGAAGCAAGCTGAGCTACAGTGGGTACTTCTCCTAGATCATCCAAGAGTTCATTCAGACGATCATTCGGATCTGGTGCCAAGATATCCTGGTATTCAACTAGAAGGGCATGAGTATCCACAATCTCCTAAAAAGATATTACAAAAAATAAAAAAAAATAATTTACCATAAATTAATCTAAAATTTTGGTAAACATCACTGTGACCATTTCTCACAGGCTTTATTTAAATTGACTATTTAATAGTACATTTATGATTATAGGTAAAACTGTTGCGCAAATTGAACGAATTTTCGCAAACCATGTTCAATAACAGGCACTGGGTATTCCAACAAGATTCGGTGCCAGCTCATAGAGCGAAGAGCACACAAGACTGGCTGGCCGTGCTCAAAGCCTCATACCAATTTGGAGCCACTCAAGACATCCTTGATTATGACAGATATTGACGTGGACCTCGTTAGCGCTGCGATAGACGACTGGCCGCACAGATTGAAGGCCTGTATTCAAAATCACGGAGGTCATTTTGAATAAACTTTAGTGTCATAAGAATCTATGTTTTGTTAAGTTCATTTTGGTATATAAATGGTTACATAATGAATAAACTTGTTTCAATTATTTTATATTAAACATGTGACAGAATTTATGACCTGACTGTGTATATACGGTACAAACACCAAAATAACATGTTTTTACAATTTTTGTCTATCAGCTTGTTCCGGCTAATCTCCGAAACGGCTGAACCGATTTTAACGGAACTTTTACTGACAGATAGCTAATGTTATATGGAGTAACATAGGCTACATTTATTTTACAAACATTAGAGATCCGCGTTAAGTGTTAAACTGCGAGCAAAGCCGCGGGGGGCAGCTAGTTATGAAACATCAAAAAATCTGTTCGTTTTTCATATTTTTATACATACTTTCTCCTGAAAATAACGGACACAAAATAAAAAAGAATTACCCGATTTCGTGCATTCGTACTGAATATTTTTGCGCGTTATGTACGCGCATAAATTTAGCTATAGCGCGCATATTTCAGCTATCCATTTTTATTTATATAGATTAGGGGATAATTTAATAAATTTTAGCGGTGATTATGAAAAATTAACGATTATTATTCATAACCATAGGATTAATCATAATAACAGAAACTTTTATAATGACAGAGAATATCAATGTCCTTTTGTTTTTCTTACCTTAAGAAGTGTTAACTGAGTTCAGAAGGTTGAAGTGATAAGAAAAAAAATCAATAGAAAGTCATACTAACCTGAACAGTTATATAAATGTGTGGATGATGAAGTAAAGTCGCCTCCGTGTATTCATCAACAGCAAAATATTCCTCAAGAGTTGGTCCACGGCAACATCGACGAAATAATTCTTTCATTTTCTCATGACATTCTACAATAAATGGATTTAAACAGCGAAGGTGGCTAGATTCTTCCCCAAACTACAAAAAAAGGACATGATCAGGTGCTTGAATTTGACATATAAATTTTTTTTTTTTTTCAAAAAAAAAAAGAGATTACTTACCCCTTTCTTTGCTGCAGAAAAATGTAAAATTTTTGCAACTGATGCAAGATTTTTTCTTTGATCTGTGGTTAATCCGGAGCCATTAGGCATGTTAATAATATGGAAGGCGTCAGGTGCTACTATGGCGGCATTTAAAAACTGATAATATACCAAATTACCAATTACCTGAAATATAAATGAATCGGTCGTTTAAAATTTATTCGGCATTTATTTTATAGAAATCACCAATTTTGATAGAAAACGAGTTAGCAGTGACACTGGTTATGTGGCTACTAACATCTATTAGCATCTGCAAATATAATATGCGTCTCTATACCTTGCAAACACAAAATAACAGTAAGGTTTAAGGGACAGAAACAAACAAAACTTTGTAGCTGACGCGGATGTTTACTAGACAGAAATCTACTACTGAGAAGCATTATTTTCTTAAATATTATGGACATAATATTGGTTTAATTTTAAACATAATTCATGATGCTTCTCTATTAAAAATAGTATAAATTAATTTTGTTTTGTAAACTATTACTATATTATACTATTTTCTAAAATATATCGCATAAGCCCGTCGTCATTGAAATATTTAATATTAGACTTGGAATTGAATTACACAAACCTTTAAAATATCCTTTTCCGGTGTATGAGGAAATTTCGATGTCAAAGATCTGTGTAAAACTCGAGCCATATATGTTATGCAAAATGGTAAAAGTTCAGTGGAGTTGATTATTTTATCTAAAAACATGGTAACTACACTCTTTAATTGATTTAGAGCAATTTGAAGTCTCGTTTTCACTTCTGGATAAGTTAGGGCCTCTTCTTGGGTAACTGTGTATGGGAGCTTCCTAAAAAATATTAACGATCAATCAAAGGAAATTTGTTAAAAACTTGTTTTTGTTCTTTCGTTCTTGCTTTTTCTGAATAATTATAAAAATTATATATTTAATACATAATTACTTTAGCTTTACTTTAATGTTCAAATGAAATGGACAGACTTATCTAATTTTATAAGTTCAATAATTTGATGTTGATAAGGATGAAGGATTAAAAGTAATTGCAACGACGGGTGCAACATTTAGAATTGAATACAACAGAATTCTACATCATAAGCTCGCTATGAAATACAGTTCCGTGGATCGGAAAATGCCCTATTAGAAATACCACCCGGAGGCCGTGCTCGAAAATGACCGCGCCAGGCTTTACTAACTATACAATTAAGCTGGCCGGTGACGAAAATCAGCACCGAGGAACGAGATCAGGCATTGTAGTCGCCAATTACCCTCATAGGAAAGTGAGAGGGAGGGAGAGGAGGGTTGCTGCGGACTTTCACATGTATGTAATATACTTACGAAATTTGTCCTGTTTTCATTTCAGTTTCATTTCTCCAAGCCTTATAAATTTCCACTGGACCTGTTTCTATATTCAATTCCTTATCTTTTAAAATCATATCGACAAGAGGACCAATTATGCTCTGTAAACTGTTTAACCCAGACAACTGTCGAGAGAGACTGACAGCCATTTTAAGTACTAATGGTGTGGATGCTATAATATCGAATGGCTTTGAAACTTTACAACTTATTTCTTCCTCTAAAGTAAAACGGAATAATTTTAATAATAAATATTCGTCTCTAGCATATGCGCCGAAGTTATACAGACTTAAAACCACATTCTGAAGAAAAAAATTTGTTTTATTCTGTGGTATACAGAACAGAAGTTTAGATAAATATGTTGGATTTGTTTGTAGCTCGTAGAACAAGTGTTGATATCCATCTAGCAATCGTTTACTTTCCTTGGTTAGCGATTTCAGTCCCTTTACGGCAGTAGACACTGTCATTAGTGAGCCTTTACCTTCTCGATTTTGAAACACAAGTTTCGTCATAGAATTGTGTTTAACTAAATTATTTAGTTTCAAGCCATGCGCCGCAACTTCCTGCAGAGCAATACGGTTTTGCACAAGCAATCCTATTTTTAAATCCATATTGTCAATCTGCTTAGAAAGTTCCTGATTTTTTCTAATGGACTGAACAACTTCCGACTTTAATGATTGTAGTTCTATTTCTCTATCATAATCCTCAGTAGCAAAATCTAAAATAGGGATGAACTTCTTAACCACTTTTAGTGGTGGATTCGGTGAATGAAATAATGAAACAAATGCTTGCCGTGCTCGACGACCGCGCCATAGAGCCTGGATTTTTATGATTTTTTGTTCCTGGAATAACCAAAAAACACTAGTTATTAGCTTAGTAGTAAATAACATTATATATATATATATATATATATATATATATATATATATATATATATATATATATATATATATATATATATATATATATATATATATATATATATATATATATATATATATATATATATATATATATATATATATATCGTGATCGTAAGTGATCAACGCCGCCCATGAACACCCGCCCCCCAGAAAAGAGGGAGGGGGGCTAGGGTTACGCCGTAATGAAACCGAACCATTTTTGAAGAAGCTTATAACTGATGATGAAAAGTAGATCACGTACAACAAGAACGTGCGAAAAAGCTCGTGGTCAAAGGCCGGTCAGGCTTCACAGTGTGGCGAAACCCGGGTTAACTCGCAAAAAGGTGACGCTGTGTGTGTTTTGGGATTGCAAGGGCATTATTCATTATGAGCTGTTACCACCAGACAGGACCATCGATTCTGAAGTCTACTGCAAACAACTGATGAGATTAAAGCCAGAAGTTGAGAGAAAGTGGCCGGAATTAAACAATAGGAGTGTGGTTGTGGTTTTCATCATGATAATGCTAGATTTATACATATTTAGCTATTCAGCAAAAATTAAGAGAGCTTGGCTGGGAGGTGTTAATGCATCCGCCGTATAGTCCTGACCTTGCACCTTCAGATTTCCACCTGTTTCGGTCTCTTCAGAATTCTTTAGGCAGTGTCAGGATAACATCACGAGAGGAATGCCAAAACCAATTGTCGCGATATTTTGATCAGAAGCCCCAAAATTTCTATAGCAATGGGATCATGTCCCTACCTACAAGGTGGCAAAAAATTATCGAACAAAACGGTACCTACATATTTTCGTTAAATATAAATAAATTACACAAAAAAAAAGAAATTGTGAATTTTCTTAAAAATGTAAAGAAACTTTTTCCCCAACGTAATATACACATATATACAAATATATTTTTTATAGAAAAGGGAGGCAAACAAGCAGGTGGCTCACGTGATGGTAAGTGATTATCGCCGCCCATGAACACACGCAATACCAGAGGCTTAGCAGATGCGTTGCCATCCTTAGAGTAAAGAGTTGGGGGATTCATGCACCAACAAAAGCTGATGCGTGGCTCTACCACTGTTAATTTAATTATTTTAAATTAACAGTTTTTAATTTAATTGCAATATACAAAAAGGAAAAGGCTGATTTGGTGCAAGTTACTATCAGTAACAGAAATGGACAAAAATAATGCATAGCAAAAATGACTTTGTAATGTAAAATAAAATTTATAGACATAATATTGTACCTGCACTTTGTACCATGCCCAGGGATTGCGCTTCTTTTCTTGTTTTAATTTGGCCTCAATAGTTTTTAATTTTATTAATGTTCCATATTTCTTCTGCACCTGTATCTTTCTCCACCATGCTTGAATTTTAATAATGAAGGCTTCATTATGTCTGTAAAATAGTTCTCTTCCAAACACCCGTCTCACTAAAAACCCTCTACAATGAGCTTGAAATCTTATTATTGTTTTTTCTGATAGCCTTTGTTTATGATTATTAATTTGGTGTTTATTGGCTTTTTCAATAATCAAAGAAACATCTTTTTTCGTCAAATATCTAGGATATGGTACAAAATCTTTAGGAGTACTCCAACTGTAATTATATGACTCAATGTCTATGTACACCGTATTTCCAGCATCAGTGTGACAAACAATCCAAGGACAAACATAGTGACTTCTTTTTTTGAAGGCTTTTATAAACATTTGAAAATATACTTCCACATATTCTTCCTCAATAATATCAAAGACGGACAGTACTGGGCAAGTAAGAGTATTCCAAAAGTCATTTATATTATTTTTATATATAGCTATATTCAACTGCACTAAGGCATCAGTCAATTGCTTGATGGTCACGGATTCAGAGTGCACCTCTTTAATTGCGTGAACAACATCTTCATACCAAAGATTTTGTGAGTCCCTCTGGTGTGAGCATTTCTTCAAAGTACGCATACAAAGATCAAATTCTTCTTTATGCAATGTGACTGGTAACTTCAAGTTCGGATTCTTTAATAATATTATCAACTTTTCAGTATCTTCCATTGCAACAGCTTTGTTGATGTTGTCTATTAGAGCAACCACTAAAACATAGAAATTAGAAGTTTCATAAGCCCTGTAAGTACATGAAATACGAAAATATATTAACTAAAGAAACATTATCTTCTATCTCATATTCCTCACATTAGATACTTCACTTTTTAATCCTCTTACATATATTGGTAAACTTTTATACTTACATTCTTCATTGTCATCATCTTTCATATTCACCATTTCAATGGCATCGCGAATATCATCAAGCGTGAGTAAAGGGCATTCAAATTGTTCTTTAAATTTTACTTGTAATGCTGTTACAAGAGCAGAAAAGTATCGGCGGCGACAATGCGATCGTAAGCCTTCTAAGTTTATTTGATTTGAATTAAGCAAATTCCATACAGCAGCCTCCTCTCCCCTTTCCACAGCCCGAGAAATGCTTGCTATTGACGACAAGTAGGACACCGATGCAGCAATTTCATTTTCATTGAGATTTCTTTCTAATTCATATTTCTCCAACCTCATTTCCTCAAATAATAGAGGCATTGCAAATTTATCAATTTTTAAATTTAAGTTTAGTTTAGGATTTTTTAAGGCAGCATAGAGATCATCAGGAGAACCTTCTTGTAATGACTTATTAACAATTCCTATAGCAATTTTATGATTCTCATGTTCAAGTGCCTTTTTATTTCCTTCAATAATAATGTTCTGAAATATTTTGTGCCAGTTTGTTATGCTTTCTACATCAACATCTTTGTTACTTTCAATAATTTCTTTAACAACATCACAATAGAAATCTAAATTTTTAGAGTCATAGGAGTTTATTTTTATCCACTCTTCTTTTAAAGTTTTATGTAAACGACTTAAATCATTATTTTCACATGCGGAACATAAAGATTGCCATGAGTACTTAAAATTTGTTGCAGTGATATGTCCTTGGATTTCAACCAGAGTTAACAGTTCATCAAAATCATCAGGAACATAACTCTCATTTAATGAATGATTGTGAGCAACTTGTATTTTCTCACACTTAGCAATTTTTAATACCTCTTTATAGACATCTATAAGTTGGTTTTGAACATATTTTAATTGGAGAATAGGATTGAGAATAGCAGAGGTAATAGATTTTTCAGTGTCCAAAAGATTATTAAGTTCAATAACTGCACCATTAAGTGTTAAATTGTTATCTCCTGTATTATTAGATAAAATACCTCCAATTTTTTGAAACATTGGAAGTGGATGTTTGCACTTTTGTAAATCTTTATAAACCGAGTCCAATTGTTCATCTAAAATCAACAAAAACAAAATTTGATTATTTTCATTTTTCAGCATATTGGGTTAAAAAACCCACCAAAATGATAAATTATTTTAGATAAATTGATATATAGTGAGAGTAATAGTTACATAGATAAGGACAACATCACATACATGGCTCTGTTCCCTCAGTAAGCACCTCAAGCACTTGTATTATGGAAACAGAAACAATGAAGGTACCACAAACACACAGACCCAAGAAAATGAGGAAAGTGTTTTCTACTTAGACCACATCAGGAATCGAACCCTGTACCTCAGAGCCGACGACACCATGAAAATAGGCAAGTCCATGGAGTTTGTCAAATTATGTAATTTAAAATAAATTCATATAGGATAAAAGTAAATTCCATGGTTCAAAATTATTAAATACAAAACTCACAACTGGAAACCAATTATAACAATGGACAGCAAAATCTGATGACTATCACAACTTTATAAATTAAACATACCAGTAAAGATAGCTTTCCCAAATACATCATGAATAAGTGGTGCTTTCCCTAATTTGAACAAATGAGAGCTAAGTGCATGTATACAGTATATTACACGAGGCATATTCTTTTTATCATATATATCAGTTGTTTCTGGCTGAAAGGTCTAGAAATAAAAAGAAACAGTGTTAACTGGTTAATTTTCGTAGTTCAAAAGTGATATTATAAAAATATAATAATAATATAATATAATAAGTAAATTATTCAACTTACCACAGGCAGTTCTGTTTTCCTTAGCACTTGTAAAAATTTATTTATGTTATCAGTATGTTTGAATTGCAAGCCCATGATCTGAAAAGTATTTTTATTTTCTAGTGATCTATATAATCAGATGACTTTTTAATAATATATTTTGCAAGCAATCAATTTATTTTAATTAATGGAGATTAAAAATGAGCTATCAGTCCATAATAGGAAATGTAATAAATATACACAGTCAACAAACAGTCCTTACTTTAACCGTTTTTGTGTAAGAAATTTGTACTAAACTTGCTAGTATAATTTACAGACATGGTCTGACCAACTAGGCTAACATAATATTACAAAACTTCAATTTGAGTATGAAACTAAAAAACGGAACATTACCTTATATCGTCTTTGGTCAACATCATAAATTTTGTTAAGTGGAAGTAAGTCAGGTGATATAAAGTTTCCTAATTTAGCTAAATAAACCCCATTGCGAAGGCATTCTTCAAACTCCACAGGCTGTGGCAGTTTTTCCTTTAGACATGCTTCCATCCATGTCTTAGCCTCTTCTAGCCGACAAAGGTATTCATATGCAATAGTTCTTTGTCTTATTGCATCCATTTCTTGGCCAGTTTTGCGAACATCTGATTCGCCTTAAAACGACAGATATGGTTTAAGGTTAATTTGTAATTAAAGTAAAAACAATTAATTTTAGGTATACGAACAGTCATCAATTTTTCCAATTAACGTTTCTTCGGAATCCTTCCCCATAGCTTATCAGTTTAGTGTACAGTTGTAAAAATAATAGTTAACTCATGGTTACACATAGCAGATAAAAACTAATCAATCAAGACAAAAACATTCGATATATTAGACATTAAACAGTTAGCCACTTGTATTTACGATTCAATTCAAAATCAGTCAAAACAATCCTAATTTGAAATAAAATTTCCGTTGAAATTTCTAAATTGTACAGAATATACAGGTCCAAAGAATATAACACTCTCTATAGAGAGGTGTACAGGTCTTATAATGTGACCAAAGAGTACAGATACAGATGTGACTGATGTGTCGATTCGATTCAATCTTTCGAAGTTCGGATCGTAGGTAAACGTTTCTCGCGCTCATATAGTCTTAAAAAGTTAGTCTCGGCCTACCACGACCTCATTTAATAATAAATTTCGCGCTATATATTTTCTTAACCATTCGTTCTACACTCATTCCCTCAACATTCACAAATAAATGGAAGCACGCCCTAATCTATTTCAATGATAAGATTATCTTTCAAAACCGCATAATTTACGAAGCGATCGAATTTCTTCTACGTTCACCTTGCTTTTATGTTTCTTCTGGCAGACGTAGGTTTTACTACCATTTAAGAGTCAGTACCGGAGCTGCATTACGTATCGTAAGGCGTGCAATTCTCACTACACATTTGTCTAACACTGACAAGGCATCGTTGTCTTTGTTTCCGAAAGCAAAACGCCTCAAAAAATCAAATCTCCGGGTAAAACCGCTTTATTTTCCATTCAAACTGCAGGACATTAGTTTTTTTAGGCTTCTATCGGAGACCTTTATTTTCATACATCTCTCCTCATGCTTACAGTTCTGCCTCTGATGGAGCAATAAGGACAGCAGAAAATTTTTTTCATGTCACCTAATTTTACAACCAGACATCAATCTTTCAGCATCTGTAAACAGTGTTGAGGTTGTACGATAATCTTTCCTTCGCATCCATTCTACACCTTTCACGCACTTCTTCAATCAGTGCTTTCGTATGAACCTTCTGCATAACTTCTTCTATCATCTTCTCTCGCGTATTGTCTCTATCTCGTACTTTTCTTTACTAGATACTATGCAGCCTAATCATGCTTTCTTTATCTTGCTTACTGCTTCATTCACTTCATGCACAATCCCTGACGGGGTAGCAAGAGAGAACAGATCGCCAAGTGTCACGATCCTTACATACCTCTTCGTTTCATTCAGATTCATGATTCATACATGCACGTCGAGGTATCCGAGTACTCTTGACCCTCCCGTCTTCGAGCAATTTGCTCACATGGTCTTCAAAAGTTAGTTTCGGCCTACGTCGACCCCTTTTAATATTAACTTTCGCGCTGTATATTATCATCACCATTTGGTCTTCGCTCATCCGCTCTACGTGCCCAAACCATCAAAGCACGCCCTTATCCGTTTCAGAGATAAGGTCATCTTTCAAACCTACCATTTTTTACCAAATCTAGAACTTCTCTTACTTTCTCCCAAAACTCCTCCAGCTCAGCCCTGGACGACGAAGCTACCGGCGCATAAACAGCCAAAAGGAATAACTTCCCCAGTCCCAATTTAAAACGAACCCAGAGAAGTCTTGAGTTCACAACCTTATATTCAGTCATAACATCGACCAACCGAGACGACAGCAGCACACCCACTCCCTCTCTCTCGGTCTCCGGGACTTCGGACCATAGAGCTAACGCCCCGCCAGGGAGCTCTTCAGTACCGCTGCCCTTCCGTTTGGTCTCCGACAAATACACGACATCTAATTCTCTTTCTTTCATAATTTCGATCAACTCATTCGTCTTATCTCTCATGCCTCCTCTTACATTTCACGTGCCAACTCTGCACTCCGTCCTCCACCTTCCGCCGTGTCGGGCTGTGCGTGATGGGTGGCGGTCCTCATCGCCGCTTTGCACGCTGCATTCCACACCAACGGGGACAAACTGGTACGCGTCGCCTTGGGGGGACGCCCTAACCCTGGATGGCATGGGTGGGCAGCTACGTAGAATTGCAGCCCTGAAAAGGGCCGGTAGGGATCGTGACGGGCACGCTTCTATAATGACCCCCACTTTTCTTTCACTTTATCATTTCATTCATCTCTAAGGCTTTGTCATATTTATTCAACAAATCATTTCTTGCCATCTGTGATGCAAGATTTTTGGCTCACCTTGCTTGATATTTATCCCTAGTTCTATTTCCTGAAGCTTCCAGCTCTAGATGGTATGGGCAGACTGTGGTTCTGGCACCGTCACCCGACATTATATACATATTATCATGTGCCCGGAAGACGAGTCAGCGAGCAGAGCCCTGAAAGGCAAAGGCATCACCCCTGAACACCTGCGTGTCTATTCCATCACTTGTTTACGAAGTGTGTCACACGCCAGGAAAAAATCTTTTATATTTCTCTAAGTCTTACTTTCTCTAGTATAAATACATTTTCACTTGCTGTTAAATATAGTGTTTTCTACTAGCTCCTTTTACTTGCATGCAGCTTGCCAGCTTCGTTCACCCTTTTATCACCAAACATATCAAGCCCCGATTCACATCAATACAACATAACAATTCTTCCTTTTCCACTTGCCAAGTCTAGAACTTCTGTAACATTCTCCCAAAACTCCCCCAGCTCACCCGTCTCGTTGACAACCGAAAGGAACAACTTCGTCAATTCTAATTTTAAACAAATCCAGAGAAGTCTTGAGTTCAAAATCTGATATATTCATTCAATCTTAATTGATCAACTAAAGCGACATCAACGCTTCCACCCTCAGGCTAACACTCCACCAGGGAATTTTTCGGAACCACCACCCTTCTGTTTGGTCTTCGACAAACACATAGCATTTAATTCACTTACTTTCATTATTGTAATCAAGTCATTCATTTATCTGTCATGCCTCCTCTAACATTCCGCGTAACAACTTTATACTCTGCCCACCACCTCCCCATCCCGGCTTTGGTCACTGCCTTCCACACCAACGGGGCGTTCTATATATATATATATATATATATATATGTATATATATATATATATATATATATATATATATATATATATATATATATATATATATATATATATATATATATATATATATATATATATATATATATATATATATATATATATATATATAAGTAAAATAAGATATTGATATAATACATGAGTATAAAATATATATACCTACATTTATACATACATACATACATACATACATACATACATACAAACAAAAATACTTATAAATACATACAAATATAAACTTATACAGATTAAATACTTAAATTATACAATTAATGACATAAATAAACGGATATTACGATGATTCTGCCAAAGTTTTTAGGAGGTGATCTTTCACCTTCATCTTAAAAGCATAACGGCTCTTGGACATCCTGATTTCGAGAGGAAGTGCATTCCAAAGCAGAACGGATTGCATAAGTAAGGAGGAATGGATAACGCCTGAAGTATGATGGGGACAATGAAGCTGGAGGTTGTTTGATGACCGAAGGTTTCTGTCGTGGTTAGAGCTAAGGTACTTAAATAGGAAAGATAAATAGAAAGGTGCAGTGGGAGATATTAGGATACAGTAGTAGATCTATCTAATCTGCGTAGCGCAAATGTGGCATGGGAGCGCCACGGCTTAGGATCTAATCTTTAATTATGTTTCATATATAAAATCTTCACGTCATTCCCAATACTGGGACAGACAGAGATCTAGAAAATTAAGTACTTTCGACCCACCTACCATCCAAGACATTCTTTGGGACTACGTGACAGGTGTTGAGCCCGTCGCCGTTTTTAATGTTACATGGGTGAATATTTGAAAATGAACATATTAGACAATTTTAAAGAATGAAAAAATAGTACTTACAAAACTATTCTTTAGATATTCAAAGCAATGCTGATAGCATGCACATACAAAAAATGCGTGAGATCAAAAAATAAGACTTTATATACGTCACAAATTGGATTTGAAATTATATTATTATTAATTATTATTATTATATAATTTGATTTAATATTATATTATTATTTACTATAATAATTATATCATAAATTATTTTAGGATTAGATATATGTAGCCCAGTGATTACGACTTCAGACTTACAAGTTGTAAAATATCTTCACGCAATTCCAAATACAGGGGTTTGAAATTATATTATTAATAATTATTATTATTATATAATTTGATTTAATATTATAGTATTATTTACTATAATAATTATATCATAAATTATTATAGGATTAGATATATGTAGCCCAGTGATTACGACTTCAGACTTACAAGTTGTAAAATATCTTCACGCAATTCCAAATACATGGGTAGATAGAGGTCTAGTCTAGACAATTAAGTCCTTTTGACCCACCTTCCACCACATATATTTTCGGGACAACGTTACAGGTGGTGGGCACGTCGCCGTCTTTATGTCCAAGCCAACGATATAATTCGTACATAAGTTTTTGAAAAAACCCATTGGTACGAGCCTGCCACCTGGGGTTGAACTCCGGTCTCTTGACTCGATATTCCAACCACACAACCACTCGGCTATCGTGACTTACAATTTGAAAGTTAAAGGTTTGAACACCACCCGACGTACGTCTTTTGTGTCTCGCTATGAATTTTATTAGTTAATGTCTGAGTTATATCGTCACCATTGCTCCATAACGCCACAGAAAAACATCGTGTGCTAGACCAGAGTATCCTAGAACTAATCATTCAAGGTCATGTAACATGCACTAAATAGCATTTACCAGTCAGTGTGGTTTTGGAGCTAACGTCTCATACCTATACCTATTTATTGAATAAGTATAGATAAAAACAAAAAAGCGGCGATAGAGATAATAAATATTTAATACAGCTGTACAAACATCAAACCACTGCTGTAAGAGAAGATTGACAGTGACTGAAAAAGCGCAGAAAGGCTATTTTGCGATTTTCTTGAATCTGAAATTTGTAGGGGTTTAGTAATTTACTCGGCAGTTTAAATATAGCATGTATTGAAACAATATTACATTTAAATGGAAAAAATACCTACTTACCATTCCAGTTTGCTCTTACCATTCGGGTAAATAGTGAACGGGAAAAATGGTAAATAGTAAAATGGTAAGCAGATACTTGGAAATATTTGTGTACTTTGCATTGTTTACTAGACGTATGAGACTAAATACGTTATTAGACGAGAAATAATCTTATGGCAAATATTTAGATCATTAATTAAATGAATCTGAACAAATAAGTTACCTTTAGAAACCACAAACGGTACGGAGATTTTATTTTGACCTGGACGATTTTTTGTAGATTATTAATTTTTCATTGGCTCCAAATCGGTGTTTAAGACGTGTGATCTGCTCAAGTTACTAGTGGGGGCTGAGGTCGTAGTGGGGAGTCGTCGTGAGGATTACATTTACCATTAGGTACAATTCTATTTTACTGTCACTGTTCGCGAACGGTAAGTAGTATGAAGGTTGAGACAATTTTTGAATGGGTATAAAATTAACTGTAACTGTTCTTTATATCATATATTTTATTTCAGTATATATATTAACTATTATATTTACTAAATAATAAGGAAAAATGTTATTCTTCGAAGGTTTTGTTTAATTTTTCCTATCATAATGGTTGAAAATTGGGAAAAGGAACGCGAATGGTAATGAGGTTTTGGGAACTATTTTTTTATAAAATGGCTTATAGCTTATAAAACACAATAAATTGATCTGCAATATGTACCCCATTTAATTAACTATGTGGGTATATAAAAAAAGTGATCAAAATTGATTTAGGCTTAATGTGTTGTTATTCACAGCGAGACATCAAAAATGTACATTTTCAAATATTCACCACATATATATACATTCAATGTCAAATAGAACAGAAAGTATTTTTTATTTCATATAATTTATTATTATTTTTTCTTGAACATAAATTGTCGGAATGTCACATTTCGTCAGTATGTGTCTGTAGTCATTCCCGCTGTTAATAAATCAAATAATTCTTTTTCTTGTGCTTCTTTTACATTATTAAGCACAGTATCACATGACATGCTTTCTTGAAACTCATCGTTTATAATTAGGCCGAGCGTTGCATATATTCGATGTATTTGACCCACAGTTAAGTATCCACGCCGTCCAGGATCAAAACTTTTATTACGGCTTCGAGGTGTCTGCAATATTTATTTATTACTTCGGTAGATATAGAATATTTAAAGTACGGATAGTAAAAACAGAAATCAGTAAAGTTCTCACTCATCACTAACACGAAAAGAGAACAATACTAAGTAAAACATTTACCGACGTGGACAAGTGGCGTACATGCCGGTGTTCACGGTGTCGTCAGCTCTGAGGTCCCGGGTTCGATTCCCGGACGGATCAATGTAGAAAACCTGTTTTACAAAATTTTCTCGATCTGGGTATTTGAGTTTCCTTCATACTTCGTTGTTTCTGATTTAAAAAAGTGATGAATGAATGAATATACTTTTATTGTCCACAACAGAGTGACAAAGGATACAAAATTTTATAAAATGCACAATTTGGCGGCCTTATCGGTTCATAGCTCTTCCAGGCAACCACTGGCGTGAAGGAAAATGATGCTTTAGCTGATTTGGATTTAGAGCAATGCTTGTGATGTTATCTATATCTATGTACTAAACTTAAAACTTTTTAACTTTTGGGTTCAAGGGTGGATGACGCGCAATACAGACTCTGGATCAAGAAAAGTCACTTAGCCTCTCTCCAACAACTCCACTCCCTGCCTACCCGCGGTAAACCCTGTTACGTCGAGCAACCTACCATCGAGATTGCGGTAACCAACCCCTTTGGAGATGTAGGTCGACAAGCAGCATGGGAGAAGGGGGTCCGGATCATACAGTCACTCAGTCCGGATATCGTGCGTTGGCAGCAGGGCGCTACGATTACACATGCCATCACTACGGTGCAGAAGGCAACGGGAAACCACTGCACTACATTCCCTAGAAGTTAGCTTTATGGAAAAGTCAGATATAGCCACGGCCCCGAGTGCCCGGCGTCTCTTAAATGGGACAGGGGTGCTAAGAATCCCCGGGCGGAAAACACTAAGAATAGGAACTTGGAACGTGAGAAGTCTAAAACAAGATGGAAAACTCCCCAATGTTGTAAAGGAAATAAAAACCTGCGGGTGGACATTCTTGGAATCAGCGACACTAAGTGGCCAGGACAAGGCAAGCACTTCACACCAGATGACCATGTTCTCTACTACTCAGGAAACGACCAACCAACAGAAAGATATGGTGTGGGAATTATTCTTGCAAAGGAAATGTCTAAAGCGGTTACAAACTTCATTCCTTTGTCCAACCGAGCAATGCTAATCAGACTAGAGGCCAAACCATATAACATCAATATCATACAACTGTATGCACCCACCGGAGACAAACCTGCAACTGAAATAGAAGAACTGTACAAAGATGTTGACACACTATTGAAAACCACCAAAAAACGCGAGGTGATTATCGTTATGTGAGACATGAACGCAAAGCTGGGTTCGACCACTGTTCCTAGTGTTGCTGGTGCTTATGGACTTGGCATCCGAAATGACAGGGGTGATATGTTGGTAGAATTTTGTCAAAATAGCGAGCTTGTAATTACTAACACCTGCTTCAAACTACCACCACGCCGTTTATACACATGGACATCACCAATGCACACAGCAGATCACATTGTGAGGAACCAGATAGATTACGTGATGATTAATAAACGGTACCGCAATTGCGTCAAGAAAGCACAAACTTACCCTGGAGCGGACATAAGATCAGACCACAACCCAGTGGTGGTGGACTTGAAATGCAGACTTAAGAAGGTATAGCCAAAAAGACTAGATAGAAGACCAAATCGATGATAAAAAGAAACAGTGGTGTGGGTATGTCTCGGAGATGTTTGCTGACACTTCAAGGAATATTTCAATGCCCAGTGGAAACGAAGGTCCTCCCATTTTAAAATCTGAAGTTTTACGCGCCTTGAAGGCTGCTAAAACAGGTAAATCGCCGGGACCCGACAACATACCCATTGAAATTCTCAAGCTACTGGAAGAGGATCAACTTGACGTACTGACAGAGCTCTTCAATTACATCTATGATACCGGTAACATCCCAATCGATTGGTTAAAGTCTATGTTCATCACAATACCCAAAAAACAAAATGCCAGGAAATGTGAAGAGTACCGTATGATTAGCTTAATGAGCCACGTCCTCAAAATGTTCTTGAACATCATACAGAACAGAGTAAGACCGAAATGTGACGAACAACTAGGTGACAGTCAATTCGGATTTCGCTCGGGGGTCGGTACTCGTGAAGCTCTTTTTGCCCTCAACGTTCTTGTACAGAAATGCATGGACATGCAACCGACGTACTGTTGTGCTTCATAGATTACGAAAAAGCATTCGATCGAGTCAAGCACCAACATCTTCTGCGTCTATTAACGGATATTGGACTCGATGACAAGGACGTCAGGATCATCCGTAATCTGTACGAGAACCAAGCAGCAACAGTCAGAGTTGAAAATGAGGAGACCGAGGAAATCAAGATCTGTCGTGGAGTTCGACAAGGCTGTGTGATGTCTCCGCTGTTCTTCAATATTTATTCCGAGGCAGTGATGTCTGGGGCTCTTAGAGGTCTGGAGGCCGGAGTAAAAATCAACGGAACGGTCGTAAATAACTTACGGTACGCGGACGACACTGTTCTGATTGCATCTTCTGAACATGACCTCCAAACCATCGTAAATAAGGTCAACGAGTGCAGCGAGAAGGCCGGTCTGTCAATGAACATTAGCAAGACCAAGTGTATGGTAGTTTCTAGAAACCCAGACTTACATCCTAGCATATCGGTGTCAGGGAAGCAGCTTGAGCGGGTACGGCAGTACAAGTACCTCGGTGCTTGGGTAAATGAAGCATGGGATCCCGACCAGGAAATTAAAACCCGGATAGAAATTGCCCGAGCCGCTTTTAACTAAATGAGGAAAGTTCTGTGCTGTCGTAAACTTCACATTAAGCTCCGAGTCAGGTTACTGTTGTGCTACATATGGCCTGTCGTCATGTACGGTTGCGAAGCATGGACCCTGAAAGACGAGACTACACGACGCCTGCAGGCATCAGAAATGTGGTGCTTTCGTCGTATGCTGCGCATAAGCTGGACCTAAAAAGTCAGGAATGAAACCGTCCTCCAGCGCGTTCAAATGCCCCGAAAACTATTGCAGACCGTCAAAAAACGTAAAATGGATTATCTTGGTCACGTGCTCCGACCCGATAGATACTCACTACTACAATTAATTATGATGGGCAAGATAGAGGGGAAGAGGCGCGCTGGACGCAAAAGAAAATCGTGACTGCGAAACATCAGGGAGTGGACCGGCATTACTTCAGTCGAAGAACTGTTCAGACTCGCGTTTGATAAGACAGAGTACAAGAAGCTGACGGCCAACCTTCAGGATTGAAGAGGCATTTGAAGAAGAAGAATGTACTAAACTATTATTTTACAAAAATTAAATTTTATCAAGTAAGGGCTTCTAGGAAATGAAATCACCATGCATTTTTTAATATTTATAAATAAATAATAAATAAATAAATATCTTCACGCAATTCCCAATACAGGGGTAGACAGAGGTCTAGTCTAGACAATTAAGTCCCTTCGACCCACCTTCCACCGAAGATATTTTCGGGACAACGTGACAGGTGGTGAGCCCGTCGCCGTTTAATATTTAGAATTAAATAATTGTCATTAGAGTGGTTTTGAAGTTTGTCTGTAATATAAATTTTTATAAATTTTCATGCACACTGCATATAACAGAATTTGTGGTATCTAAAATTAGGGAGAAAGAATGTCGTTTATAGTATTGTCATAACACTGTATCTTGACAGGCTTCGTACTATATTAAAAATTCCTTCTTCCATGTTCCCACTCTTTACAAAAATTACCCAATATTAAGTTACTAAAATTGTAGTCGATAATAAACGGTTGTGGTGGTTTTACACAACAATAATTTACTAAGTATACTATTAATCTACAATTTAGCCAGAGACATCAGATCGCCAAGTGTCACAATCCTTACAAAGGCACCTCTTTCAAATTCATCATACACGCACGTCTAGGTATCCGTCTACTTCTGAGCCCTCTTCGAGCAACTTTAGAAAACCATGGTTTTCTAAAGTAAGTCACCGCCTACCTCGACCCCTTTTAATGTCAAATATCACCCTATATACTTTTTTCACCATTCATCCATTTTGGTATACGATTGGTTTTCAAATCTGTCATATTGCGAATCTTTTCGTTTTCGATTGGTCAAGGTAAGTCACATATATGACGAAGAGATCGCAACTCCACTGCATTCATCTTACTTTTATGCTTCTTCTGGCAGACCGTTTTGCTGCCATATAACAAATTCGGTATCAGCACTGCGTTACGTATTACTGTAACCTATTTATTATGTATATTATATTACTTAGGGAAATTTACGTGCTTTTCTTCAATTAGTAAACTACTTATCTGAATCAAGTTTTCAGTACTAATTTAAATACAAAATTTATACATTTTACCTATTTTCAAATAAAACTGGTGCCGCTCCTACTCCTGCCCTAAATAACATACAGTCATCTAATAACTTTTCCAAGTATAATATAGGTTTATCAGGTTCTTGGGCCAATACTTTAGATAAAAGAAACCTTATCAATTCAGGGATACGGCGTCCTCGTAAGTAATTTTCAGTTCTAGCAACAGTACTCAAAATTAGTTTTTTATGGGTGGAAATTTCTACCACTTCTTCTAAACATGACTCTGAACATAAACATTTGCAATAACATTCATGTTCAGGCTTAGACTCTGAGCTAGAATATTTTTCATCTTCTAGATTCATATTTGAAAACGTATATTTTCAGATAGTCAAATAAATTTAGCCACAGATTATACGTATATCAGAGGTATATAATTAATAGATAATATGTATATAACTAAGATATAATTTAGATACAAAGCAAAGAGTATATAACGGCTACATACAACAAATAATAGTAAAACGATAGAATATATAACTACATAGTCACGATAGCCGAGTGGTTCCTCAGCGCCTCAGATGTTCAGCGAGGCTGACTGGGATTAACCCATTCGCAGAAACAACTATAGGAATAATTTCTGCGGGAACCCCACCCAACATGTCGGTCACCTCGTGAGCCAGGTCCAGATATTTCGTCTTTTTGTCTGTTTCGGCTTTCACATGGTTCTCGTCATACGGGATGGTAATGTCCACCAAAAATATCCTTGACTGTGCCCGGTCCATCAACACGATATCAGGCTTATTTGCCAAAATCGTCCTGTCCGTGATGATGGGCCGATCCCAATAGAGCCTGGCGCGGTCATTTTCGAGCACGGCCTCCGGAGAGTACATATAGTAAGGCAGTTTCCGTCCGACGAGACCGTATTTATGGGCGAGCTCCTGATGTAAAATCCTGGCTACTAAGTTGTGTCTTTGCAGATACTCAGAGTTAGAAAGCATGGAACAACCGGAGATGACATGCCGAAGCGACTCCCCAGGATGGCGACAAGCTCGACAGATGTCGACGGTGCCATCCTTTAGGATGTATCTCCGATAGTTGTTCGTCTTAATAACCTGATCCTGTATCGCACAGACAAAACCCTCGGTTTCCCCAAAGAGGTCACCGAAACGTAACCAGTTAAGGGAGGCGACAGTATCTACGAACGGCTCACGTAGAGCCTTGTAGAACCTCCCATGGAGCTCTTTTTCCTTCCATACGGTCTCCCGGTCGGAAACGCTCTGTGCTCCCGGGCCCTACCATTGCTCGTCGGCCAAGGATAGAGGGGTAAGTCCTTTATCACTCATAACGACGTTTGCGTGGAACGAATCATCCGATTTCGCTAGGAAGTAGTTACGGAGGCTGTACACCTCGCGATTATGCATAGTGAGGGCGGTTAAAAAGCCCCGTCCGCCATGCTTCCGCGGTAAGTACAGCCTCATCACTGACGACCTCGGATGATGCATCCTGTGAGACGTCATAGTGGTGCGGACTTTTCGATCCAGGGCGTTAAGGTCGGTTTGAGTCCACCTGATTATACCGAAGGTATAAATCAGGACTGGCATGACCCAGCCGTTGAAGGCGCGTGCCTTCAACCGTGCCTTCGCCGTGTTCACGCCTGACAAATAGCTATTAAGCACTTTTGCCAGGCGTGCAAAAAACACTCCGCAAACCGACTGCTTGACGCCACTCTCATCGACACCCAAGTTTTGTGACATACCCAGGTATCGGTATTTATCTGACTCGGAAAGGGTCCGTATGTTGACGGGCATAGCCAAGTCTATGCCCTCGATGTTAGTGACCCCGCCCTTTTCAACATGGAGAACCGCACACTTATCCGTCCCGCTCCATCTTGATAGAATTGCTGAAATCACATGTGATTCCAAGCAATTCCACCAAATGGGAGTGATTGGAGCTTGAGGTCATCCATGTAGAAAAGGTAAGTAACTTTTGTCCCTCCTCTCCAAATCTGAAATCCTCTCCCTGATGCCTCCTGCAGTATACTAAGAGGATTCAGGGAGAGGCAAAACCATATTGGGCTCAAACAATCGCCTTGGAAAATACCCCGTCGTATCCTTATCCGGTGTTCCGCAGCCGTCATCCGCATGCCGAGATGACAAAGGATCGTGTTCCATTGCCCCATACAGTGCCCGAGGAAGTCTCTGAATGTACAGTGGACTTTGTACAGCTCGAGGACCCTCTTTAGCCATGTATGGGGCACCGAGTCAAACGCCTTTCTGTAATCGATCCAGGCGGCGGAAAAGCTCCGACGGCTGCGTTTAACCACCTTGCCACCTATTAGATGCACCCGAATCAATGTGGGACTGTTCTAAATCATGAATATGTCTTCCGTGTAACTCTTTTCTGCGCCACGTATTTAATTTTGTAGTTTCATGTTCTTGAATTGTGGAGAACTGTCGATTTCTATCTTTCATATTGAGTGGTGTAAAGTTTTGATCTACTTCTATTAAAGATAAGTGAATTTTACTACTTGAAGCTTTATTGTAAAAGAAATTTCTTAGTTTTTGTATTTGTCCTTCCCATAAACATTTTAAATCGATCAATCCTCTTCCTCCTTTATTTCTTTTTATTGTTATTCTTTCAACAGCGGATTTGGGGTGCAAGAAATTATGTTTAGTGAGTGTTGTTCGAGTTTTAATTCCTATGTTATTAATATCTGTATGAATATGTCGAAAAGGTATAGCAAATGTGTTAATAGCTTTAAACAGATTTTTAGATGATAGAAGCCTTTTGCATATTTTGTTTAGCCTATTAAAGTATCCCTTAGTAAGATCTTTTTTTATTTGTGCGTGATTGATTGATCTACCTTCATGTATACCTAAATATTTGTAAGTGTCATATTCTCCTATAGTCTTAAAGTAATCTACTTCGATGTTTGTATTGTTTGATACTTTCCCTTTGTGGAGTTTTGGATTTTTGCACTTATCAAGTCCGAAGGTCATGTTAATGTCATTACTGAATTTTTCTGTTAATTTTATTAGTTCATACATTTCTTTATCTGATTTAACAAACATTTTTATGTCATCCATTTACATGAGATGACTTATTACATAGTTATTAGAGAGATTATATCCATGGTTATTATTATTTAGTTGTTTGGAAAGGGGATTAAGGGCTAAGCAAAACCAGAGTGGACTCAGAGAGTCACCTTGAAAAATACCATTTCTATTGGGATTTCATCGGAAGTTATTGATTCCGTATTAAAAGATAGGCTTAAAGTAGTTCTCCATTTAGTCATAGCATTTTTCAGAAAAGTTATTAATAAGGGGTGTATTTTGTAAATTTGTAGGACGCGAATTAACCATGAATGTGGTACACTGTTGAATGCTTTTTTGTAGTCAATATAAGTCATAATTAGATTTCGGTTGTTAACAGTAGCATGTTTCAGAACAGTAGAATCAATTATTAATTGTTCTTTACATCCTCTGTGGTTTCGTCTGCACCCTTTCTGTTCTTCTGTTATTATTGAATTAGTTTCTAAATGGTTACTTATTTTATTTGTTATTAATGCCGTAATTAATTTATAGATAGTTGGTAAACAAGTAATGGGCCTGTATTGCGAGGGATCATTAGTTATAACGGATTTCAGTAGCATATAAGTTACACCCTTTGTTATGAATTCTGGTATTTCAGTAGTTCCTTTCAGAATATCTGTTATTGTTCTAGCGAACATCTCATGAAATGTAAAAAACTTTTTAATCCAAAAATTGTGAACTCCATCTATCCCTGGAGCTTTCCAGTTTTTCATTCTTTTAGTTATTGTCTTATTTATTGTAGTTTTACCTAGCGATCTGTAAAAATTTTTAATTTCTAGTAAAAACTTTATTGTCCATTTTTCTTTGCAGTGACTTTTTATAACGCGCCAATCTTTGCACTTTTACTGTTAATTTTTGTTTCAGTGTATCTAAAAATTCTTCACGCACAATCCCTGACGGGGTAGCCAGAGAGAACAGATCGCCAAGTGTCACGATTCCTACATACTTCTTTCGCTTCTTTCAGATTCATCATCTTCTTCATACATTCACATCTAGGTATTCGAGTACTCTTGACCCTCCCCTCTTCGAGCAATTTGCTCACATGGTCTTCGAAAGTTAGTCTCGGTCTACCTCGACACCTTTTAATATTAACTTTCGCGCTATATATTTTCTTTACCATTCGGTCTTCACTCATTCGCTCAACGTGCCCAAACCATCGAAGCACGCCCTTATCCATTTTTGAGACAAGGTCATCTTTCAAACCTTCCATATTGCGAATCTCTTCTTTTCGCTTTCGGTCGGCCATGGTAAGTTATTTATTTTATTTATCTTCACGCACAATCCCTGACCGGGTAGCCAGAGAGAACAGATCGCCAAGTGTCACGATCCCTACATACTTCTTTCGCTTCTTTCAGATTCATCATCTTCTTTATACATGCACGTCTAGGTATCCGTGTACTCTTGACCCTCCCCTCTTCGAGCAATTTGCTCACATGGTCTTCGAAAGTTAGTCTCGGTCTACCTCGACACCTTTTAATATTAACATTCGCGCTATATATTTTCTTCACCATTCGGTCTTCACTCATTCGCTCAACGTGCCCAAACCATCGAAGCACGCCCTTATCCATTTTTGAGACAAGGTCATCTTTCAAACCTGCCATACTGCGAATCACTTCGTTTCGCTTTCGGTCGGCCATGGTAAGACCGCACATTTTACGAAGAGATCGCATCTCCACTGCATACAACCTGCTTTTATACTTCTTCTGGCATACCCAGGTTTCGCTGCCATATAACAAAGTCGGTACCAACACTGCGTTATGTATTGCAAGGCGTGCACTTTTCACAACGTCTTGCCTTTTGATTAACGCAGTCAGGGCACCATTGACTTTGTTCCCGGCAGCGACACGCCTGTCCACATCTAAATCACATCTTCCATCCCGGCTAAACGCACTCCCCAAGCATACAATTTCATTCACCTGTTCTAGACATTCCTGATTTACCCAAATTTCGCACTTCGTTCTTTCTTCGTCTCTTTCAAATACCAGAACCTTAGTTTTATTAGCATTCAAACGGAGACCATTAATTTCACATTCTTCTTTCATACACGTGACTAATGCCTGCAGTTCTGCCTCTGATGGTGCAATAAGCACTGCATCATCAGCATATAGCAGACAATTTACTTTTATGTCACCCAATTTCACACCCAAACAGCTACCTTTCAGCTTCTGTAAACAGCTGTCGATATACAGTATGAACAGCCAGGAAGACATGACACAACCCTGTTTTACGCCCGTTTGGACGCTAAACATGGGTGACAGGTCATGCCCTACCCACACACAGGCTTTACAGTCACAGTAAAGTGACTGCACAGCCCTTATCGACCATCCACACCATACCCCGGCAACAGTTCTCACATTTTCTTCCTTACAACCTTATCAAATGCTTTCTCAAGATCCACAAAAGCACAGAAAATCTTCTGGTTAGCAGCCAGAAGCTTCTCCGTGATCATGCGGAGAGAAAACATTTGATCCGTGCATCCTCTTCCAGGTCTAAATCCGCATTGTGCCTCCCATAGAAATCTTTCCGATTTATCTTGCATCCTACGTGTCAAAACCTTCGAGTAAACTTTACTTGCTAAACTGGTCAAGCTGATCGCCCGATAGCACCCGCAGTCATAATGTGAACCTTTACCTTTATATAAAGGCACAATGACCGCGGATCGCCAATCATCCGGAACAGCCCCCGTTCGCCAGCACAAATTGCACAGCAGATGAAAGCTGTCCCAGACGCGTGGCCCATCATACTTGACCATTTCAGCAGTAACTCTGTCTAGTCCCGCAGCGTTACCACATTTCAAACTTCTAATCGCACATTCAATCTCTTTCATACTGATGACCTCAGTGTCATCGAGGTCCGAGTCTGGCATACCAGTCACGGCGTCACCCCCGGATCCCTCACTAAGATCACACACACATCACACGCATACATCTCTCTATAAAATTCGCTCCATCGCTGCATGACGTCCGATTTTTCTGAGAGGACGTCATTGGTTCCCGAAAGCACTTTATTCATTCTTAAGGCTGTCGCACCACTCCGGGTCCTTCCAACCTCTTTCCAGAAGAGTTTGGAGTTCTCCTTGAAGTTGTGCGACAACCTTTCATCCGCTTCCATTCTACTCCTTTCACGCACTTCCTCAATCAGTGCTTTCGTGTGAACTTTCTGGAGCTTATATCTTTCTTTCCTCTTCTCTCTCATATCCTTATCATTACTAGATGCCAAGTAGTCTAACCATGCTTTCTTCTTCTTATTTACTGCTTCTTTCACTTCGTCATTTCACCATGCATCACCTTTTTTACTACTACCTCTTTTCACAGTTCCACACACGTCTTCCGCTGCACTAACCATTCAATCTCTAAGGCTCTGCCATATTTCTTCCACACATTCTTTCCTGACAACGATGCTGTCCAGCTTTTCGGCTACCCTTGCTTGATATTTATCCCTAGTGTCCGCATCCTGAAGCTTCTAGCTTCGGATGCTACCGACCGACTGTGGTTCTGGTATCGCCATCCGGTGGCGCCAACCCGCGAACAGACCCCTAAATCTAGTAATCACTAGTGATCCGTTCCCAGGTCAGCACCCTGGAACACTCACGTATCCATCACCAGTTTTCGCAGTCGGTCATCCACCAGGAATAAATCGATCATACTTCTCTCATTCTCTCTTTTTCTAGTATACATATGGATTTTCTTGTGACTAAACATAGTGTTTGTCACAAGAAGACCTTTTTCCTTGCATACAGCCAGTATAAGCTTGCTAGCATCGCTACCATTTTATCACCAAACATTCCAAGCACCGACTCGTTCCCTAGCCGAGCGGTACCAACCCATCCATTCAAATCACCACATACAACAATTCTTTCGTTTCTTCTAACCAAGTCTAGAACTTCTCTTACATTCCCCCAAAACTCCTCCATCTCAGCTCTGGACGACGAAGCTACCGGCGCATAAACAGCCAAAATGAATAACTTCGTCAGTCCCAATAAAAAGCGAACCCAGAGAAGTCTTGAGTTCACAACCTTATATTCAGTCATAACATCGACCAACCGAGACGACAGCAGCACCCCCACTCCCTGGCAGGCGCTCTCGCTCTCCGGGACTCCGGACCATAGAGCTATCGCCTCGCCAGGAGGCTCTTCAGAACCGCTGTCCTTCCGCTTGATCTCCGACAAACTCACGACATCTAATCTAATTATTTCAATCAACTCATTCGTCTTATCTCTCATGCCTCCTCTAACATTCAACGTGCCAACTCTGCACTCCGTCCTCCACCTTCCGCCGTGTCGGGCTGTGCGTGCCGGGTGGCGGTCCCCATCGCCGCTTTGCTCGATGTATGATGATTATATATATATATATATATATATATATATATATATATATATATATATATATATATATATATATATATATATACATATATATATATATATATACATATATATATATATATATACATATATATATATATATATATATATATATACATATATATATATATATATATATATATATATGTATATGTATATATATATATACATATATATATATATATACATATATATATATATATACATATATATATATATATATATATACATATAATCATCATACATCGAGCAAAGCGGCGATGGGGACCGCCACCCGTCACGCACAGCCCGACACGGCGGAAGGTGGAGGACGGAGTGCTGGTCCAGATGAAAGCAAAGATTTTGTACGGTTTTAGACAAACGAATTAAAGTTCCACTATAAATTAAAGAACAGTGAGTCATAATCAATCCTGACTAGCATTCTAGGACCACCCACAATTATTGCCTTGTATTTCGAAGAGTTAACACTAACACCTAACCTGTGCTACCATTCCGTAGTTGACTCGTGATTGTAATTAAGAGTTTTAATGCAGTTTTAAGGTCGTTAATTTCAGTTTTATCATGAAGCCAAAGATCATCAGCATATAGATGATACGAGCAGATTAAAATACAGTTGATACGAAAACATAATTAGAGAAATTATTTCGCTTTTTTATAGAAAAGGGAGGCTAACGAGCAGGTGGCTCACGTGATGGTAAGTGATTACCGCCACCCACGAACACCCGCAATACCAGAGGCATAGCAGATGCGTTGCCTCCCTTAGAGTGCCCCCCTCCCCAGAATTGGGGGAGGGGGTGTGTGGCCACCGGTTACCTGCACTCACCAGACGAAACGCAAAAGTTTGTTAGACTTCTACTTAACGCCGGTATTCTGTGAGGTCGTGGTACTTCCCCGGTCGAGCCGTCCCATTCATGCAACAACAAAAGCTGATGCGTGGCTCTACCACTGTTAAAACTGTTAGTCTAGTTCAACCCTAAACCCTTTTGCCCTTAGTTCAATCACTTGCGAAGTTTCACTTGGGACGGCCAGACGGCCACCTTGATGCTTGTCATTCCACCAGAGTATTTTTTGCGAAATTTTCTGCCACGTTCTTGCACTTTACTAATGTGCTGCTATCAGCGATTTTTCCGAACCGATACGACTTAGCGATCTTCAAGAAAAGAGCCTTATACACCTTTCTCAAAGACCGGCAACGCATCTACCATCACATGAGCAATCTGCTCGTTTGCCCCCGTATTCTAAATAGTGAAAGTTGCTTATGAATACCGTATTCTAAATACTAAAATACTACACATTTTAAATAAAACGATTTTCTGATTTTGTCGCGTTTTTAAATTAGTTTTACAAACTATTTTTATTTCCCGACGTTTGACCCCCGTGACCACAGATGCTGTAAAGCATCCGAAACGTCGAGAAATAAAAATAGTTTGTAAAAACTAATTAAAAAACGCGATAAAATCCGAGAATCGTTTTATTTAAAATACTTTTATAATTGCTATTAATTTCCCTTACAATAAAAAAAATGTTTTAAGATTTTATAATGACTACTTTTCAGCCAATAATATATTAACAAAAATGGAGCACGCCACGCTTTTTTAAGTTAAAATTATTATATTCTTAATGACAATTTTTTAAACTTAAAAATCTGTCGGTTTCTTAAATATGCAGTTTCAATTCCATCCGTTTATAGTGGACGGAAATCATAAAGACAAAGAAATTTATTCCGACACTTCAGATTACATTCACAAATCACAGTAAGTGTACAAAAAAGTTTGATACGACTAAGAATGAAAAAGAAACAAAAGGAAATCAATAAACAAAAAAAGAGTGGAGGGTATATAATAGTAATAACAATTCATTATTTTACAATCGTAACAGATGAATACCATATAGGTGATTATCAGTCGGCCCCATATCACCCATCCCAAATCACGTTCAAAGATTCAGTTACATAGATACATACTAGCTAATAAAAGCATATAACACTGACTTAAATATGAAACCTTGCCCCTTTTTCTCTTACATATGTACTGAGGTGCTCTATCTAGATATTCATATGCTCTAAGTGTTTTGTATGTAAGAGTGCGTGTGCTACTTGTTTTATTCTCGCTCAAAGAGTTTAATAATATACATGTTGTCAAAAAAACACATGGCCAAGGGGTTTATCGCATCTCAGAAGTCGCCAAATATTCTTACATTCTCTAAGTGACTTATATTAGCTATGACTTAACTAGTTCATGAAAGGCATTACTATACTGGTACCAAAGGCAAAAAGTGCTAATAGAGAAACTTATTTGGGTGCAGTGTGTAAAGCCGAACCTCATCCATCATTGCTGTGAATGACCACTTCAATAACATTTTCTTAAACCTAGTTGAAGTAAACGCTTCAGTGTCTTTATGTTAAAACAACTATAAAAAGTTAAATTAAAAATATTATACTTATAATATATTACAACACAGTTAATAAATATATACAATACAGTTGATAAATAATAGACATTTTTGCTCACTCAGTTATATTTACGATATGATAAAGCACACTGAGTGTAATAAATAGCATTGTGTTATGGGAAGCAAATGAAGCATAACTTCTCAGCATTAATCCTTTCCACTACCTCTTGTCATTTAACACATAAATCAATTTTTTTTCCAAACCAGTGTCTTATTATTTGAAGGCATTTCTATTGTATCTATTAGAGATAAATTGTTATCTTCAGCCAGTTTTATTAAATCATTAATATCTCGAAGACCCCATAATGGATCTCTTTCTTTCAAAGAGATATTAAATTCAATATTGCTTATTGGTGTTATTACACCATCTTTACTATAAGGCCCATATGTAATCATGAGTGCATCGGGCTTCAAATATGTGCCTGCATTTTCAAATAAGCCTATAGTGCATTCATATGCACTTATATGCATCATGTTTGCGTTATACATGTAATCAATGCTATTTTCTTCAAATCCATAACATGAAAAATTGGTCCGCACATCCATCAGCATTGGTTTTAATATATTCTTAGTTGGACAGTTTGTAGCATAAATAGTTATACTACCTAACAAACTTTCTTCAATTTCAGTGGGTTGAAACTTTACCCCTGGGAAATGGGGTGCAAAATGTGCTACATGCTGCCCAGAGCCTGATGCTATCTCAACAAAAATTGGACTCTCATCATTTAAATGGTCAGTGTCACTTATTATGAATCTTTTTAAAACTTGTAATATAGGTTCTTTATTCCTAGATGCTGCTGGATAAATCAGTTTTTCTCCATTATAGCTGTAAACAATAAACATTATGTTTGACTTAAAAGAGAAATATATCGCTGACTTTACCATTGAACTATAAAACTGAAACAGATATCTCTCAGCTCAACCTTTTAAAAAATATTTATTGTAGGAATACTTGTCTACATTCTACCCTAGTCAAATATAATATAAAAGACATAATATAGATAAAAAAAAAATTAAAAACCAAAACATAAATATTACAAATAAATAAGATTGAACCACAAGGGAGAATCAATGTAGTGTGCTAACACAGATTTCTTAAGTACAGTGCAATAACAAATAATTTTGCAACAATATTTGATAATAAGCTGTTACTGTGATTCCGGAAACAATACATTTTTGTATTTTTATTATTGTGACGGCCTCAGTTGACAAGTGGCGTATACACTGGTTTTCGTGGTCTCGCCAGCTCTGAGGTCCCGGGTTCGATTCCCGGTCGTGTCAATGTAGAAAACTAGGTCTTTTTGTACATTTTCTCGTGTCTGGGTATTTGGGGTGCGTTCGTAGTTTCTGATTTCATAACAAAAGTGCTTAATGTACTTTGGGAACAGTGCAGTGTATGTGATGTTGTCCATATCTATGTATGTATGTATTCATTATGTACATCACTATATTCATAAACTACAGCTTTTACAGATCTTACCTTTCATTATGACAGGAAGTGTAAACACTTGATTTCGACATAAGCCTGACCAACAATAATTTGGAAAAGTTTTTTATAAAACCAATTGTAACTTATAAAGATGAGAGACTAAGTCCGATTTGAGGCAGTTCCCTCAGTTACATGCGTATTATCTATGATTTGAGGATTTTATTCACAAAGTTGGGTACAAAAGCTACAAGGAAGGTGTATTAATAACGTAGTGATTAAAGGGAATCAAAGAGTATAATAACACACTGGGAAAGGGAATATAACCACTACGCTTTAGTAGCAGTAGTAGTTTGGCAGTGATCAAAGAGTATATAATCACTTGGTAGAGATTAAAATACCTACTCTTTGTATTCATTTCTCGTCTTATCCTTTGTATACACCAAAGAGTAGTTAGTAAGGATGGACGTATTTACTGGAACAGGTTACTGGAATAAGTTTATGCTTGGACGTTTGCATACTCAGTATAGAGTATCAATGACACGTGTACTCAAACAAACTCACCAAAATCTGCGGTGCAAAGTACAAGAGGCGCTTTTTGCGTCAAGAACGTGTTCGATCTAAATATGATAATTAGAGTTATTGATCAATGTTTAATGGAATTAATTAAAGACATTTAAATACTCCGTCTTTTATTAAAATATTGTTAATTATTTAAAGACTGTTGAAGTAAGAAGGAAGGGTTTTTCGATTCAAATTAATTTACATGTTGTCGATTTCAGTTTGAACTATAAATTTAAAGACAATTCGTTCATTTTATAATAAATTTAATAATGTTCATAATTCCACCAAGCATTTTGGTGTACTCGTACTAGCAAGACTTAGTACGTATTTCTCCTAATGCGCCGCATCTCTAGTTAACATAGATAATGCGTATATGTAGTACTTAACCGTACGTATAACTTAGTGATTTGTTTTTGTAAGAAATTACGTCTCTTGTTGAACTACTTTACTCGAATAATATAAAAACAAAATTATTATATACGTATTATCTATGCAAATATATATGTGTGTTATAATTTAGATTTCTTTAATGTAAATACAATTATGGCAAAGAGGTCGGCTTCCGAAGCGTTCGATACTGAAGCACCCGTTCCATCAATGAAAGATGGCAAAAAACATTCATTAGATTCAGATGAAGAAGATAGTGGTGCAGAAGAAGAAAAGAATAATGTTCTCAATACTGATGATATTGAAGGCGAAGAAGAGGGAGTTGCAGGAATGGAAGGTGAAGTGAGTGAAGCAAACATTTCTTATATTGTATTGTGACATTCAAAACTGGAATATTACCAAAAAATTATCAATTATATTGTTACTATAAGCGATACATATTCATGTGGGTTATATTTTGTAATGTGTGTGTATAACATGAAAGTTACTTTAAGCACTTTGAATCAAGACTGTATAAAATCAAATTACAAAGGCTATGCTTTTCCATCAAAAGCAAAGTTAAAAGTATATCGCCGAATACATTGCAATGGGTTTTTTTTGAAAAGCTATCAATTAATACCCACCATTTGTTCAAAGGAAATATATAGTAAAAATTCAAAGAACTAATGTATAATACTTACGCATAGACTACTCAAGCGATATATTACTGCGCCATAAACTGTCTTTAATTTGTCATTGTAATTTAGATATGAATCTCTCTGAAAATTAGGTCTATTGCGAACTCTTTTTCTCACGCCATTAGTTCTTTCTTCACTATACACATATATTTGAAGAATATTTTAGTTTACACAAGTCTCAGATTAAAACTAGAGCTTGATTTAGCAATTGACTTTTAAGTGTTTTCAACTGATCTGAGACAGCTCTTGGGCCCTTGTTGCTATGGTAGACTTTCATGGACTACTATGAATACAATAACTATGTGTTAAGAAGAGGTATTATAATTATTACAAGTGTAATAATTTGCCCAATTCTCGAGATTGTGTGGTGTCCCAAAATTTTTTAATTTGAGAGAGATTAAAACATTGTAATATCTGTCACATTCCTCAAGTGCTGTTTGACAGGCTTATTATAGTGTAACTATTTTTTATTAACATTGCTAGGAATGTATAATGTAGCTTGAGCACTGTTTTTTTAATTTATTGTTGCACAGTTGTACATAATTCACATTGAAACAGTTTCAACATAAAATTTTAATATTTGTATAATATAATAAACTGTGTGTCAATTCCCTGATGATGCCATAAGGCAAAACTGGTTGGTTCTATTAAAGAATTAAATAATAAAGTGAATTGTGTACTAGTGTGCAACAATGAATTTTAATAACATGCAATTTCACCAAGAGAATAATTGCAAGCATTTTTTTTATTAATTTTTTAATAAAAAATAATAGCAATGCCCAATAACATTACTGGTATTCCTGTTAACCACTCCAACTAAGCTGCAATACTTGTGTCTGGAGTAGTTTACAACAATAGTTAAATGGTGGGTCCAAACCTGCAATGTTATGTTTCAAATTCTACACTCTAAACCATTAGGCTATTGATGCATAGCTCTGGGCAAATATCATATTTGGATGATTTTCTAATTATTTCATTTTATACATGAACATATATATAACCAAATAAATTTATTTACACCCTAACTTATTTTCACTCACAATCTCTGATGGGATAGCCTGAGAGAACAGATCTTACATAATTCACTCTCACATTCTAATACTTTTGCTTTTTTTCAAATTCAACATTTTCTTCATACACACATGTCTAGATATCATTTCTATATAGAACTCACTCTATTGCTGCATGGCATTCAATTTTTCTGAGAGGACGTCATTGGTATCTGACAGCACTTTGTTTATTCTTAAGGCTGTTGAACTACATAATCTAACCATACTTTCTTTTTCGTCTTTACTGCTTCTTTCACTTCATCATTTCACCATGCGTCCCTAATCTTACTACTTTCTTTTTATATAGTTCCACATACATTTTTCGCAGAACTAACCATTTTGTCCTAAAGGCTCTGCCATATTCTGCCATCGATGATGTCTAGCTTTTCGGCTTACCATTGCTTGATATTCATCACTAGTGTCTGCTTCATGAAGCTTTTAGCTTCGGATTTTCAGCTACAACCCAACTGTGTCACTCAAAACGACAGACAACTAAAGACTTGCTTGCATCTATCACTTGCTTGCGCAGTCAGTCATCCACAAGGAAAAAATCGATCATATTTCTCTCATTTTTTTTTTCTAGTAAACATTGATTTTCTTGTAGTCAAACATAGTGCTTGCTACAAGAATACTCTTTTCCTTGCATACAGCCAGTATGAGCATGCCAGCATTGTATACCTTTTTATCACAATGCCCCAATGGGAACGAGCTTATGTGTCACCTTGGGGAGGCCGCCCTCACCATCATTGACTGGAGTGCACAGCTGTGTAGAATAGCAGCCCTGAAAAGGGCTGGCTGGTGTTGCGACGAACACGCTTCTAGATATTAAAATATTTATTTCAAAACCTTGTTTAATAATAACTAAATATATGTTATAGAATTATTTGTTTTTTGTATAACATTGCAGATCACCATCACACCATTTAATATGAAAGAAGAGTTAGAAGAAGGACACTTTGACACACAAGGTCATTATCATTGGAAAAAAGAAAAAGAAATTCGTGATGGATGGCTTGATAATATAGACTGGGTAAAAGTTAAAGGTCGGCCTGAAGACAAATATAAAGTTCACAAAGATGATGACAAGGAATTCTTTGAAGATTCAGACAGTACAGATGAGGAATCGGAAGAAAAATTTAATATGATTGAAAACTATAAAGAGATCTTACAGCATATGCAGGCAAAGGAAACAATTGCTAAAACAATACAGCGTCTTGGTAAGTATTTGATGTCTTTTGTTACAGAAAATTAAGATACCTGATAGCCGAGTTGTTGGGTGGTTGGAATTTCGAGTCGAGAGACCCGAGTTCAATCCCCAAAACTTATGTACGAATTTCATTGTTGGTTTGGACATAAAAACGGCGACAGGCTCACCACCTGTCACGTTGTCCCGAAAATATCTTCGGTGCAAGGTGAGTCAAAGGGACTTAATTGTCTAGACTTGATTGACCTCTGTCTACCCCTGTATTGGGAATTGCGTGAAGATATTTTTAAAAAATTTTGTGAATTTCTAAATAATTAAAGTAATGAGAGATTTGTCTTATAATAAAAGTGTTTAAATTGTAGATATTTTAGTCACACGAAATAGTATGTAGACTATTCAAATAAAAAAGATATGAATATATCAATCCAGTTTCCTGGTTTTTTTGCAATATTTTTTTCAAGGGTAATTATGAGTATGGATCACTATGAGATGTAAACGTAAGAGGATATGTTCATAAATTGTTATTCATTAATTTAAGGTGCAAGTTCAAAAGTTTCAAGTGCAGAGAGATGGAAAAGAAAAAAAGCGGGTATTGTTGATGAAGGTAGTAAAACGGTAACAAGAATAACGGAACTTGCAAATCAAATATTAACTAAAACTGGTAATATGGACATCTACCAAGAAACATATGAAAAAATAAGTTCTTTAATAAATAAAAACATTAAAAAAAAAGAAGATGCTGCTTTAGACATGTATGCAGATGATTTTGATCAAAAAGAAAAACAGTGTATAGACAGCAAAAACACTACAACAGAAAATAATGAAGACAGTGATGGGCCAGAGGAAGTTAAATGGGAATTTAAATGGGATCAAAATGATGATGCGGAAATTTCTGGCCCTCATACAACAGAGCAGATGCAGAAGTGGTCATCAGAGGGCTATTTCAAAACTGGTGTATGGGTTCGAAGACATGGTAAAGACAGTCAATTTTACAGTTCCAACAGAATGGATTTTGAACTTTATATGTAAGATCTACAGAGGTTGTAAATAGTTGTCTGTAAAATGTTAAACAATAAAATATATTCAAAAATATTGCCTCAATGTTTTATTAATAATTAGCCAGTAAACTAGTAAGGAAAACATACATTGTACAATGGTAAAAGAGTTATGACGTTACAGTAAGGAAATAGGTGAGAAGAAGAACCATAGTGGTAATAACCTAGAAATATATAAATCTTCATTAATAATTACCCAGTATATATATATATATATATATATATATATATATATATATATATATATATATATATATAATACTTATTTGTCATTTGTTTGTGTTTATATTTAACAGCCATGACGACCCAATAGCCTAGTTGGTAGTGTACCTGCCACCGAAGGGTGGTAAGTTCCGAGTCGCTAAGGTTAAGAAAACATTTGTGTGATGAATGTTTGAACTCGAATTAAGGTGGTATAAAATCTTTATCTTTATGAATATATGTGTAAGTATATACCACCGTTTGCTTGGACACTAAGACGGCGATTGGCTCACAACTAGACACGTGATCCACAATTAAATGGGCTGTGAGGACTGAAATTTCTAGACCTCTATCTAGTCACGATAGCCGAGTGGTTGGTTAGGTGATCAGATTTCCAGTCAGGAGACCCAAGTTCGATCGCTAGATGGCCGGCAGCTACCAAAGAGGTTTTTTCAAAAACTTATGTACGAATTATATCGTTGGCATGGACATAAAGTCGGCGACGGGGTCACCACCTGTCACGTTGTCCCGAAATATGTATTCGATGAAAGGTGAGTTGAAGGACTTAATTGTCTAGACTAGACCTCTGTCTACCCCTGTATTGGGAATAATTTTTACGCATTTTTGATTGAAACGTTTCTGTTTATACTGTCACAGTATCAGTAATTTTTAATAGCTTTTAGAAAATAGGCGTAATTGTTTCTAAAAATCAAAATAAAAGCCCCTTGTTTTAAAAGGAATACTCGGTGCTTGTAAATCACGAAAAATATTAATTAAAAATTGAACCTCCTTCAAAATCTTTTTGACTTGGTGCCGGTTTCAAGCGCATCAATAAGCGCTTCATTATTATTTTCATTCACATTAGTAAGTAACAAGTTTAGCTAATAACGTTATTTTGTGTTCTTTTTGAAGGAGGTTCAATTTTTTAATTAATATTTTTCGTGATTTACAAGCACCGAGTATTCCTTTTAAAACAAGGGGCTTTTATTTTGATTTTTTAAAAACAATTACGCCTATTTTTCTAAAAGCTATTAAAAATTACTGATACTGTGACAGTATAAACAGAAACGTTTCAATAAAAAAAATGCGTAAAAATTATTCCCAATACAGGGGAGAACAGAGGTCTAGCCTAGACAATTAAGTCCCTTCAACTCACCTTTCATCGAATACATATTTCGGGACAACGTGACAGGTGGTGAGCCCGTCGCTGTCTTTATTTCCAAGCCCACGATATATATATATATATATATATATATATATATATATATATATATATATATATATATATATATATATATATATATATATATATATATATATATATATATATATACATATATATATATATATATATATATATATGTATATATATATATATATGTATATATATATATATATATATATATATATATATATATATATATATATATATCATACTTATTTGTCATTTGTTTGTGTTTATATTTAACAGCTATGACGACCCAATAGCCTAGTTGGTAGTGTACCTGCCACCGAAGGGTCGTAAGTTCCGAGTCGCTAAGGTTAAGAAAACATTTGTGTGATGAATGTTTGAACTCGAATTAAGGTGGTATAAAATCTTTATCTTTATGAATATATGTGTAAGTATATACCACCGTTTGCTTGGACACTAAGACGGCGATTGGCTCACAACTAGACACGTGATCCACAATTAAATGGGCTGTGAGGACTGAAATTTCTAGACCTCTATCTAGTCACGATAGCCGAGTGGTTGGTTAGGTGATCAGATTTCCAGTCAGGAGACCCAAGTTCGATCGCTAGATGGCCGGCAGCTACCAAAGAGGTTTTTTCAAAAACTTAGTATGATTATATCGTGGGCTTGGAAATAAAGACAGCGACGGGCTCACCACCTGTCACGTTGTCCCGAAATATGTATTCGGTGAAAGGTGAGTTGAAGGGACTTAATTGTCTAGGCTAGACCTCTGTTCTCCCCTGTATTGGGAATAATTTTTACGCGTTTTTTTAATGAAACGTTTCTGTTTATACTGTCACAGTATCAGTAATTTTTAATAGCTTTTAGAAAAATAGGCGTAATTGTTTTTAAAAAATCAAAATAAAAGCCCCTTGTTTTAAAAGGAATACTCATACATACATACATACATATCATCACGCCTCTTTCCCGTAGGGGTAGGCAGAGACCACTTCTTTCCACTTGCTACGATCCTTACATACTTGTTTCGCTTCGTCCACTTTCATTATTCCCTTCATACATTCTCTTCGATTCAGGGTACTCTTGACCTGGCCTTTTTTCAGGACGTCCCTGATTTGGTCTTGAAACGTCCGCCTAGGTCTTCCCCTTCCTCCACTTCCATTCACACTCGCCTTATATGCTTTTTTCGTCAATCGTTCTTCATTCATTCTCTCGACATGGCCAAACCATCTCAGCATACCTTTCTCAATTTTAGTCACTACATCTTCTTTCAGACCACAACGTTTCCTTATTTCACCATTCCTTATCCTGTCGCTCAGTTTAACTCCTAACATACTTCTTAATGCTCTCATCTCAACTGCATTTACTCTGCTTTCATGTTTCTTCTGCCATACCCAACTTTCACTTCCGTACATGAGTGTCGGAACCAAAACTCCCTATGCACAGCCAAACGAGCCTTGTTAGACACCATCCGACTGCTCATAAAGGAGTGCAAAGCTCCATTCACCATGTTTCCTGCATTCACTCTTCTTTCAATATCACTCTCACACTTTCCATCTCTTGTGAACTTTGAACCCAGATACACAAACTCATTCACCTGTTCAATTTGTTCATCTCCAATCACTATATTGCAGTCTGTCATGACCTCATCTCTTTCAAACACCATTACTTTCGTCTTCTTTACATTCATCTTCATCCCTTCCTAACAAAATCTTCACTCATAGCAGTTACCATCTCCTGCATCTCCTCGGCTGAAGACGCAAGTAATACTTGATCATCAGCATAGAGAAAACATTTGACGAGTAACTCATTCATTCTCAACCCACTTTCATTCTCTTTTAAATCTGTCAAGCAATTGTCCATAAACAGATTAAACAGCCACGGTGACGCTACACATCCCTGTCTAACACCTTTTCGATATTAAACCATTCAGTGTACGCCCCGTTTATCCTTACACAAGCACAGGAATCCCTATAAAGAGATTGCAATGCTCGTATGAGGATACTGCTGACACCTTTCACGGACAATGCTGACCACAATTCATTCCTCACCACTCTATCATAGGCCTTTTCTAAATCCACGAACGTGCAATAGACCTTCTGGTTTTTAGCCAGACACTTTTCGGCTATGCACCGCAAGGAAAAGACCTGATCCGTACACCCCATTCCCTTTCTAAATCCCGCTTGTGCATCCCATACTTTTTCGTCCGTTTCATTCACAACCCTTTCAATCAACACTTTCGCATACAATTTACCGACGACGCTGAGAAGGCTTATACCGCGGTAATTTACGCAGTCCTGCCGTGACCCCTTTCCCTTATATAATGGCACGATTACGGCTTTGCACCAGTCTCCCGGTACTTGCCCATTTTGCCAGCACATATTGAAAAGGCGGTACAGCTGACTAGCCACTAAGCCCTGTCCAGTCCTCAGCATCTCGACGGTAATCCTATCATATCCGGCAGCCTTACCAAATCTCATACTTTTCAACGCTTTTACTATTTCATCCACGCTTATCTCACTGTCATCAACATTTATATTAACCATGGAAGGTGCCGGGTGTTGTACCTGCACTTCCTCTCTTTCAAATAAACATTCAAAATACTCTTTCCATCTCTTTAACACATATTCTTCTCCTTTTATAATGCTCCCATCTTGACTCCTGATTGTATTCAGCTCCGAGGTAGAGGTTTTCCTCTGGCTGTATTGACGGATTTCCAGAAAAACTTGATGTTTGACTGGAAATCTTCAGTGAGCCTCCTATCAAAATCATCCTTTTGTTCTTCTTTCTTTCTAGTCACAACATCTTTCGCAGCTGATTTGAATCTTTTATACTTCTTTCTCGCTTCCTTTATCTCGTCATTCGTCGCCTTTTGAAGTTTTTGGTTAGCTTTTGTTGCTAACCAATCCAACCACGCTTTCTTCTTTTCTTGCACAGCCTTTTGTACATCTTTATCCATCCACACATTATACTTCTTTCTTCCTTTCCTCCGTTTAGCTACTCCGCATACCTCAACAGCAACATTCACGACTCCTTTCTTAAATGTCTCCCACAAATCTTCAATCACACATATCTCTTCTATGCCTTTAAAACTTTCTATCAGTTTCTCTACATACTCGTCTTTCTTATCCTTTTCTTGTAGATTTTCCACTTTTATTCTGTCCAAAACACTCGTAGGCTCGGCCTCGGTGTCGCCACCGTTTAAAGATGCCATGTATTCGGGCTATGACCAGGAAGTGGTCTGTGTCAAGGCCTACACCGCGGTATGCTCGAGTGTCTAGCAGGTTCTTCCTCAATCTTTGATCCACAATAACAAAATCAATTATACTTCTAGACTCACCCTCAATTCTTGTATACAAATGGATCTTTTGTGATCAAACATTGTATTGGCCACGCACAGATTCCATTCCAAGCATACTTCAAGTAGGCTTCTCCCATTTCGTTCACTCTCTCGTCCCCAAATGTACCCAGTACTCCTTCATACCCATCACGCTTTACTCCAACCCACCCATTAAAGTCCCCTAACATCACGATCCGTTCATTTTCTCCGCATTTATTCAAGACCTCTCTCATGCTATCCCAAAATTCCTCTCTCTCTTTTTGGGCTTTTAATGACCCACCCCCTCGCAGATCCGTCGGTGCATAAACCCCAAGGATAAACAAGCGGGTGAGTCCAACTTTTAACCTAACCCAGAGGAGTCTTGGGCTTACACATTCATGCTCTATCACACATTCAACTATTCGAGAGGAACGAATCACACCAACTCCCTGACAGCCTCGGCTGGTTTGGGGGACTCCTCACACCAACTCCCTGACAGCCTCGGATGCCGTGTAGGGACCATGAACCGTGGTGTCACATCCTTTCCTCTTGGTTTCGTTCACGCACAGGATATCTATACATCGTTCGTCCATCATCTGACATACTTCATGTACCTTACCATCCATTCCTCCTCTTACATTCAACGTAGCGAAGCGGCTCTCCATGGGCCGCTTTTCGCCCCCGCGAGAAACGAGACGTGATGGGTGGCGAACCACATCGCCGCCATTTTGGTAAGTAAAATTCACCATTGCGTTCCCACGAGTAGCAAAGGAAAGGTTTGTCCACCCCAGCAGAGCCCCGCATGCCAGGGTAAGGCTAGCCTAATTCTGGGTCGCCCGGTCCCAGGGCAGTGTGGCACGCTAACGACTAGGCTTGCCCCTAGCCATGCATCCATCCGCACGGCAGACGTTGGATTGGCGGAGAATAGGAGTAAGGAAAGGGAAGTATAGGTTGTGAGAAAAGGAAGAGAAAAGGAATACTCGGTGCTTGTAAATCACGAAAAATATTAATTAAAAAATTGAACCTCCTTCAAAAAGAACACAAAATAACGTTATTAGCTAAACTTGTTACTTACTAATGTGAATGAAAATAATAATGAAGCGCTTATTGATGCGCTTGAAACCGGCACCAAGTCAAAAAGATTTTGAAGGCGGTTAAAATTTTTTTAAAGGATATTATTTCCTATTTTTAGTGTCGAAAAACGTAAGTACTAGTAGAGAATACGAGAATACTTTGACGGCACACACTTTAAGAGGCCTATATGTAGCAGTAGTCCAGTGGTCTGAGCGATCAAAGAAAAGAAAATTTTCATAAACGCGTCACATATGACGTTAGGTAACAAACTTAAACAAAAACGTACAACCGAATTGAGAATCTCCTTATTTTTTAGTCTGTGAAAAAGTGGTTCTAAATCTTTGAAGGTTTGCAAAATAAATAAATATCTTCACGCAATTCCCAATACATGGGTAGACAGAGGTCTAGTCTAGACAATTAAGTCCCTGTGACCCACCTTCCACCGAAGACATTTTCGGGACAACGTGACAGGTGGTGAGCCCGTCGCCGACTTTATGTCCATGCCAACGATATAATTCGTACATAAGTTTTTGTAAAACCCATTGGTACGGACCTGCCACCTGGGATTCGAACTCTGGTCTCTCTCTTGACTCGAAATTCCGACCACCCAACCACTCGGCTATCGTGACTTTTAAAAGGTTTGTAACAGTTTGCAATAATAATATTTCTAATTTTATGAACTCTTTATGTAATCTTAAAAATGTTTTTCAATTCTAGGATTTCCTCTTTCGATTATAGCACGCTAGCAACTATGAGCTTCTTCGTTCGGCCAGGAATGGAAGACCACGTTTCGATTTTGAGACACACTTAATAAACTGCAAACCTACGTCTTAAAATTTTCCATTAGAAGTTGTTGTGTAGTTTCCCGAACGCTGCCCAGCTAGATTGGATTCGTCAATTGTGAGGACTTGTGAATGGAAGTTGGAGTGTGTCAATTTGTCCTAAGTGTTGTATATTTGTCAATTAGAAACTTCAAGCGTAATATTCCCAACAATAGGCATTAGTCTGAGATGGACGTTAGAATTCATCGACAGTAACATCAATTCATTCATCAACAGAACAGAAACACAGGCACTAATATGTTTTTAAGAGATTTAGCTTCAGTTTAGCTGACCTTATTTCTGCTATAATATACTCCTCAGGGATTTTGATTTTATATTGAAGATTAGATTTTAGATTGTAATTTATATGAGTTTGCCGTTTCTTTATAATACAGTTTTTGAACAACAATAATTTTATACTGTTAAATTAAAAATTAAAGGAAATATTTTCCTTGCAAAAAAGGTACTTTGCCTACATGTTGTTATTGGTTCAAGTTTGCAAATTTAATAAATACTACATTTATGGATGATGCCTTTACAGGTGAAACTGTCAGGTTCAGAATATAAGTATTTGTGTTATTTATATCAAATATGGAATTTCACCAAGCGACGAAAATCGTGTATATAACAAAAAAATCACTAATTTTATTACATAATAAATGACTATTTCACAAAGCAGGCAAAGATAATGTATACGCACATATTGACAGAATGGAACTTTGTCTATCTATAACATATTTCTTTCTTACTTTGATTAATAATTATAAATATAGCTTTAGCGTTTATCACTATTCCAAACTATCAAAAGTTGCTTCTCGTAGTCAATTAATGCGGTTACAAGGGCCTGCAAATTATATCACTTTTATTACTGTATTTATATAACTAATAGTAAGTTTTTTTGAGACTGAAATCCTCGTGTTTTATTTAGTGCTATAGATATCAACAGAAACGAGTACTAATAATAATAATTTATGTTTTAATAAAATAAATAAATAGTTATTATAATTATTATAATTTTAAACATATTTCTTTCTATTTTTAAATATTTTAACAGTAAAACTGTAAAGGTCCGCTTCTGTCAAAGTTTTTGCAATTTGATTAATAAGAACGATGAATAATGTTATAACTTGGACAATTACAAATTGAGATATTGATGTTCCAATTTCCAGCCAACTTCCAGTATTTCTAACGTTATACAATAACTGTATACCCATCAGGTTTGAATAGATGAGCACTATTATGTTCAAATAACCCGCGGGTGCCTGAAAAAAAAACAGTTCATGGATTTTTATTATATACGTACTTTACTATTATAATAAATTAGACGTAGGATGATTTTTCACCTTCGAATGGAATGAAGAAATTAATTGAAATTGGAAATGAACATGGCTTTATTTTCACAAAATAATAATTAATTTAACCGTGTGGTTACAGCGAAAGAATAAACCACTTCCTTCCTTCCTGTGTGTGTCATAAAAAGATACTAAGCCTCTTGAAAATGCAATTCGCTACTGTCCGATGGCGGGATAAGCATCTCTTCAAAAATATTAAACCAAACCTCCAGACCAGTGACGGATAGCAGTATCTAAGGTGCGAGGTGTCTGGTACTGCGACAGCCTAGCTGGGCGTGGTACTGCCGCTTATAGTATTATCTCCTATATTTACAATTACCTTTGTTATATGTTGAACAGCTCTAAAACTGCAACCGACGCACAAAAACGGCGCTAAAGTTTTTAACAATATTAACGTAGTAATAACGAACGGCTGAAATGAGGTAGTAAAACATATAACCCATCTGACTTCGAACGAATTTAATGATGCTATGTTGCCCGTACCGAAAAACGCTAATATTATATAAAGTGTCTGAATAATTATAATTAGGGAAAATTAATTTATAAGTATAAATTGTATTGAAATTTACAATCATTTGTGGTTGAATAATTGCAGGAGGCGCATTAAGTTTTGAAATTAGGGATGGGCCGAAATTCGTTCACATTCCATTTATACATACATTAGGTAAAAAAAGTTTCAAATATGTAAATAATAGTAAATAAGGATGTTTTGTAAAATATAAAAAAAAATTCTTAAATAATTAAGAATGTAATCCTGCAAATTAAGTTTTCTACACTGACTATTGAAAGACATAAATTATCTACGAGAACGTATGTAAATACTATTCCTGCCAATATGTTAATTATTATTATAGATTCATTTGGGTTAAGTGGCAATGGGCCGGCCACACAGCTCGACGAACTGATAACCGTTGGCGGAGAAGTCTCGAGTGGAAACCTCGTTTAGGCAAACGCTGTGTAAGACCTCCCCTAACGACGTGGAGTGACGACTTGCAAAATGTTGCCGTAAGTCGATCAATGCTGGTGGCAGGGGAACTTTCGTTATGGGAAACTGTAGCCAGTAACTATACCCACTCTTCTCTCTCTTCTCTCGACTCTTGTTCCTGACGTCACATCCTCGTATAACCCTCGGGCTCGCATCGCCGCCCGGCGCTACTATCGTCGACAGAACCAGTACAACGGCTATACCGGACATCGCAAGCGCGCATTGTCCCCACCAACGGCACTCACTCACTGCCACTGCACGATTACTGGCTTTCTCTAAATGGTATTGAACCACATACAAGATTTTATTTATCAAAAACTGCTTATTAAATTTGGAACTTGATATTCAAACAAGTCTTGATAAGCTGTAAAGAAGAATTTTTGACCATTGAAACTAGTGTTAGTTTGATGCAATACACCAGGGACTTAGCAAGGATTTTGGATTTTATAGATTTGCACATATTTAAAATGTCTGAATTTTACAATAAGAAAAATACGAAAGTAAGATAATATTAAAGGATACGAAAAAAAACGCTCGACGGAAATCGTTGCTACTAATATCTCTTTCAAGAGAAACTAATGTTTTCTCAGTATCAGCATTATCTTCGCCGAAATAGTAATCAGTAATCTGGAAATAAAATATATCTCAAATAAAAACAAGCGGGGAAAAAGTGTTACAGTATATTATATACAAATATTTTGCATACTTTTTTTAAATTTTAATAGTTATAATTATAAATATGTGCTGTCTCGTTTGATACCTGCTTTAATATAAATAAAAAATGGAAATATATTGAAGTTAATATTTTTTTACATACCTTCATGTTGCTAAGGTTAAGCAATCGGAACTCGATAACAATCCAGCAAGATACATTAACTATTAGAGCAACTATAAAAAGGCCTTCGTGAGACACGGATAATAATAGATAGAAGTTAGCAATTGAAGTGTTTATACCCATCAATCGATTAGTTAATCTTCTAGAATATGCTAATGGCAAAATCAGCACGATTACTGAAAAAAAAAAATTAAGGTTATAACTTTATTGTCTATACACTTAATTTATAAATTAATTGGATTATCAATTATTGTATTTAAGAAGTTAGCTTTTATACTACTAATAATATTATTTATATCATGGGATATTGGTTTATATGTTTTTGTCTGGTTGTTTACATAATTTAAAAAAAAATGGGGAAATAAATTTAAAAAATCAAAAATATATACGTTATAAATACCGATACATTAATATAAGACCCGACAGGGGTGATCAGAGAATAATTTTATTATTATATTACCTGAAAAAATCCAACACAAAGTCTGCAGCAGTTGCGAAAGAGGTGCACTTGTTTCATATCTCTTTGCTTGAATATATATGGTACAAAGGGAAAATGTTAATAGCATAGCTTGTATGGTATTTATTATAGTCTCTCTGGATTGCATTCCACAATTGTTGTTAAATTGTGAGAGCCATGAGTAAGTCAAAATTACTATTAGCCAAACAATTCCTGCTGTAAGACTGAAAAGAGTTTTAGTTATCTTTTCAAGCGATTTTAATAAAAAGAAATTATTTTTAAGTTATGTAGGTTAATCTGTAAATTGAGGTGACCAATTTTGATCAAGCTTTATGAGACATATAAAAATACAGGATTTCTTTTTAAATTTTTCTACGAACTTAACAGAAGCAGTGTAGAGTACAAAAGTATTTGCTTATATTGTTACTTACACTAATTCAATATGCACTTCTTTACCCACCACAGGAACGAATGAAAATATGCTTAGCATCATGCAGCCTGACAACCAAATAGCCGATACAAACTTAGGTAAGTGACCACTGGATGAAGTAAAATATGGCCAAAGACCCATACCAAGTAATGGGATGCTTAACATCCATCTGTAAGTAAATGATAATCCCTAAAATTAAAAGCAAAATGAAATATTTGTGAATAACATCTTAAATAGAATTATGGTTAAAAAAATAAACATACCAATGCAAAACTTCCCAAAACATAACTTGATATTTCAGTCATCAATTCTAAAACACTTCTGTTGTTTCGAAGCTGTCGCAATGTATGCATCCATAGGTCGAAAGACCTAAGTACTTTTGTCCATAAATAAATTGGCAGTATGAAATATACATTATACAGAAGTGGTAAACACTGTGCTGAAAGTTTTCTTTTTGTAATTATTTGAGTATAATTAATTTCAATAAAGATGATGAGATTTAATAAACACGTCATATGGTTAGTTGTAAGATAGTAGTACCCCTTTCTGGCTTTAGATGTTGTGGTATCCCTAACAGTACAAACTTAATAAGCAAGTTTTCGAACATATAAAAATGGCATAGCGGAAGAGAGGCGTTATAACACCGCTAATCCGAAGAGTCGCAAAACCACGCAAAAAAAATATAGAGTGGCACATTCGCCTACTTTGTTATCAAAATGTATTTAAAATACGAAATAGGTACCCACCATAAATTAGATATGCAGCCATAAAACTCATCAAAGTTGATAAAAAAATTATAGTGGTATTAAACTTATAGCCACATTTTTTTCTATAACAGAGATCATCACGTGCGTACACTTTTTGCTCCATTACAGTTTGCATCAAACATGCTATCCAACCAAAGAACAATAAAGTGACAGCAAACAAAAGAGGATTTTGGTAATAGTTATGATAGTAGATTAAACCAGCTAAACTAAGGTTCATAATTTCCTTGCTCATCAAAACCAATTGATCATACCGTTTTTCTTCTAATATTTTTTCTGTTAATGTTGTTAATTCACTAATTTTCTCTGGTCTAAACAGCTCAAATGGTTTGTATAAAAATCTTATGGCATTTTCTTCAACATCTAGTCTTTTTTTGTTGTACTGTGACATCAATTGTCTACTGTTGCTATACAGAGCCATGGCTTTGTTTGGTAAAGACATATTTAATAATTCAACTGGAAGTTGTCCCTAAAATATAACAAATTAAGTGTAATGTGTTTGTTTCTTTTATTTGTAAATTAATATTTTATTGACAATATCATAAGCATTGTTTTCTCTACATTAACCAAACATGGACATTAAATATATAATAAAATAGTAGACTGGTATGAAGTACTACTGTTGAGTATTGAGTTATATGAATATAATATTCAAAAGAACGCCATTTTAAATTTACAAAGAGGTTTAAAGAAATTATGTGGGGTACTTGCTGCTGCATGTTTTTGTACAAGCAATCTGCATCCAAAATATACCTTGTTGAACATATTTCCTACAGCATGGTGCCTTTGGAATTTTACTAACATCATATGGGTATTGTCTGAAATATATTAACTTTTACTTTGGGTGTGGTGTAAGTTTTGTGGTGTAACTCATTGGTATGAGCCTACCACTAGAGGATTAAATTTGGGTTCAAACTCGAATTTTGGGTTCAAACTTCAAACTCAAATTTTGATAACCTAATAAAAAAAATTTGATAACCCAACTACTAAGCAGTTGTGATTATATTATGTAAAATTTTTATATAAGAGTAAATAGTAATAAATTACACACTACTGAGTTTACTGGTACTGGGATAGATAGAATGGTAGACATCAAAGGTGCTAAATCTGCTTGTTGAATGTCATATCTATGTTTCAGAGACATACTTTTGGTTTCAGAGTCTATATCAAACCCTTGAACTTGCTGTACACCTGCTCCCCACAAGACATATGGAGTTTGGGTTTCATGTTCATCCCCAGTACCATGGGATCCTAAAATATGAAATAATATTCTAAAACAAAATTATACATAAATGGCGACAAAATGTGGATATAAAATATAATCTTAAGAAATGCTTAATAAATGATAGTATTAAAAATACAGATTACCCCAATCTGTCATTCCATGGTCGGAAGTCATAAGAAATGTTGTTTTACCATCATTATTGTAAAAATCTCGAATAATTTTTTCAATTACTTTTATGTTTTCATCAACATATTTTATTGTTGAAAGGTAATTTCTGGAAAGAAACAATGTTTAAATTACTATGGTATTATTATACAGTTAGTGCTAAATTTTATTTACATCCATTCATTATAACAATCTTTGATGGTGGCCTACAATATTGCAATAGACAGCCTAATAATTATGACAGTTGAGTTCAATGTTTACTACCTATCTGTTGTGTGAAATATGTGTCTATGTAGGAACTCAATACCACTATACTTGTTGAAAAGCAACATTGCTCATGATGAAACACACATCTTCGTCTTCTTCACATCAGTGATTAAATCTGGCTGTAGCTTGGGTATAATTTATAATAATAAAAAATAGCCCATCTGTGTTGGTTGACTTCTCTTTAATTTAATATGAAAAATAGTTTAAGGCATATTGAATTTGGTTGTCAACAAGTTAGAAGTGCTCATTTTGTACCCGGTGTAGAGCAGAGCAAGGAAATATTATTTCCAAAAAAATTAAATATTTACATACATTATTTAGATTTTATATTTAAACTATGTAACTTTCAAGCACTATAAATACAATTTAGCAATCACAATAGTTGAGTAGTTGGGTGATCGGAAGTCCCAACATATGTAAGGTAGTACTGAACCAGAAAACTATTTAGTCCACTACCTATATTATAACTTTCTACAAAATCTACCCTATGTAAAAAAATACTCACAATGTTTTAGGTTTATGAGTGTGGCCAGCAGTATCAGTACCTAGTAAATGCAAGAATAATATAATTTTTTTGCTGTGTAATTTATTTTAATTTTGTGATCAATTTGAGCCTCTTGAAATAACTCTTTAACATTTTGAAAGACCCACTCATCTAAAAGTGTTGTATTTTTATCTGTACTAAAAGACTGATCATATGGATCAAACTTATTCACAAATATGTGACTATCCACAGTTCCTTTTGTGAATATGTTTACAATATCATATGTGCCCCAACACCATGTGTATGTAGTTCTGTTAAATACAGAATCGAAATCAACAGGATTTTCTTTCCATCCTTTGACCACAGCCGAAGGGTCTTCATAAAAACCAGCTATTATGGCTACATGTCCAGGGCGAGATTCTGTAGGAACCCGAGTGTTAGAAATTCCCCATCTTCCATATGAATTTGCAATGGACCTGCAGGAGGACGAAACATACAGTCATATCAAATTTAAATAAATTCTTGGGTGACAGTACTCATATTTACCTGAGGTATGGCATTGTCGAATAGTTTAGAAAAGACTCTGCTCTTAGTCCGTCAACCACGAATAGAATAAGTCTATCACTTAAAGGTTCATGATGTGGAACATAAGGTAATACATTTTTAACGACGGGGGATTTAAAATATATATCGAAAATAGAACATAGAAAAATAACATGTACGATAAGTCCGATATAAAACATGATTCCAATATGAAACAATAGTTTGTTAAAATACTAATTATGTTTTCATAGATAATACGTATGTAATATTATCGCAGATCTGGTAGAGATACCAACACATTTTAATATATTACTGCTATACCCTCTGTAGAGTGTATGTATGTTCTTTGTTGTTATATTTTTATATAAAATTGTAAACAAATACGGCGAATACATCGGCAAAGAGTAAGTGGTTATTAGAGATGAGACATATTTACTATAATAGGTTTTAGAAATAAGTATCGCTAGGGTGTCTGTATACTCAGTATAGAGAATAGCGTTCAAACGTATTTCAAGTATTTAGAACTATCGGTAGCACGTTTATGCACAAACACGGAGTCGAAGAAGCGGATCGAAACTTGTGACAAGTTTTTCAGACGAGTTCGATCTAAATATAAAAAGTATTATGTTAATTTTTTATTCATTATTGTATTTAAAATTTAAATATGCTAGCTTTCATTAACATATTTTTAAGTTTATAAAGTATATACTTAAGATTACCCATATAAAACTGACAGGCCTATCTGTTGAATTATTAAGTTTTTCGATTCAAATTAATTGACCTATTGTAGTTTAAAACATAGACATATATGAAATATTTATATCATAATTATTAACAATCTTGTGCAATTATTTTAAATTATTGTGTACCGATGTAATCGAAAGGTATTACCCAAGATGAGGATAAACTAGTCGTAAAAACACAATATCCTAATTCTCGTGGAACAGGTTGGTAGTAGAAAAATTTTGGTGTACTGGTGACCCATTACTTATTTCATTCTTGTGGCAACTCTCTTTGCCAGAGAGATATAGAATATAGGGGTAGACAGAAGTCTAGACAATTACGTTCTTCCGACCCACCTTCCTCCGAAACCATTTTTTTAGGACAACATAATAGGTGGCGAGCCCGTCTCTGTTTTTATGTCCAAGCCAACGATATAAATCGTACATAAGCGTTGAAAAAATCCATTGGTATGAGCCCTGGGGATCGTATTCGGGTCTCTTGACTCGAATTCAGATCACTCAAAAACACGGCTATCGACTCTTTGGATAGAATAGGGAGGCAAAAGAGCAGGTGGTTAACGTGACGGTAAGAGGAGAAATAGCAGATACATTGCCGGCCTTTGAGACAGGAATAGGTTTTTTCTTGTAGGTCCCTAAGTCGTATCGGCTCGGAAAAACCGCTGAAGGCCGCATTTTCCATAAAGTGAAGTGCGTGTGTGTGCAAAAACGCACTGTGGTGGAATGCCAAGCATCAAGATGGTATTGATGTTGATGAATTTTTGACTATGCCGGTACTATGGTGAAATTCAGTGATTAATCTGAACAATTCCTTGGAGCACTCCCCGTACTAGCCGATCAAATATAACATAGTCATCGACGATTCGAGCCTTTCTTCGTTGGATACGGTCAAATGGAAGGAGCTGACACTGGGGTGCCCTCACCCAGAGATGATAACAGAACTCCACGTGCAGCCGGACCTACGCCATATAAAATTGGAAGTGGGGGGCCGGCATGAAGTACTGTCGTGCTCTACTGAGCACGTCAAACTTTTTAGAGGCCAATTTGGCCTTCCCTTTCAAGTGACCGTTGCTCGATAAATTGACGCCAAGGATTCCGATACTGGCTGAGGCAAATTGGGGAGTGCTCTCAAAATGAGGTGACACGACAAAGGGTTTGTTTTTAGCGGTAAGCGTGCAAATTTGGGGTTGAACTGAACTAAATTTAGTCGGCCCCAGTCCGAGATTTTGTCTAACAAAATCTCGGAGAACAAAATTCCGGTCTAACAAAATTCCGGTACTCGTCCACGTGTTCCCGAGAAATATTGGTACGGCCGGTGTATAAGGTATGACCAGTGTTGTCGTCTGCATAGCTATGAATGTTACTAATTTGTTACTAATCATTGAAGAAACAGGGTTGGCAATAGCACATAGCCTTGTGGGTCCCCAATGTTCACAGACTTAGAGTCCGAACATACACCGTCAACTGCGGTCTTGATGCTCCGGTCTGTGAGAAAACTATTGACCTTATTTCGAAATTTCTTCCTTGCTCTCTACTGCCTCCACCCATCGATGAGTGAGGTACACAAGTACGGAAGCCGAACTGTGGGCACTAATCAACTGGTGCTTCTCTATGTACCTTAAGACAGTTTGCAGTGGCAGTTTGTAATGAACTCCATTATTTTGGAGAACACGTGACTGGTTGAGTTGTATCGTGACTACATTACTACTCTACTTAAATATTCAAAATGCATATAAAACTCCTCTTTGCTTCAACAATATGAAAGGGCAAAGAATATGAAATAATTAATAGATAATACAGTAAGCTCTTATTAATTATGCTCTTAGCTCTTAGCGGATTCCGCTTTTTGATCTTACTTTATGGTAATGTTCAATAAATAATAAATAAATAAATAAGCTTTATTCAAGGAGTATACATATACAGTAAAACAAAAGAAGTTATACACATACATGTACATTTTATTAAAACGAAGTGGTTATATTTTTAACACATTTGTGCCAGCCTCAAGACTAGAACTAGTTTTATTAAAGCTAATAATGATTGGTCACTGCCACAAAAAAAAATAGTTCAATGTTCAAACGTCGATGAACACAAACATTAATCTATATCTGTGGCACTTTGTCTAGGACACAACCTTTACATAGTTAATACGTCATTGAAACAGCGAAGATTAAGTTCATCTCACAAGTTAAGGGTAAAATATGACAGTGATCCACACAAATGTTATCCACATAAAGAATACCTATAATTGAAATCACCTAACGCCAAAAGGAAAACAAGAAAGGTACTAATATTTGAAACTAGCTGCCTCCTCAGCTTTGCTCGCAGTTTAACACTTATCGGGGAACCCTAATAATTTTTCTTAAATAAACCGTGTATTTTTTAATAGCTACAATGTCAAAATCATGAATCCTATCATATGGTCGGCACAAGTAACTTGGGATCTTAAAAATTAAATAACCCAGTCTCTGTAATGGCTCAGATAGTATTTTTTACTACATGTATATGAGTATATACGGTAGTAAAAAATACACCAAAATAAACTTTTTTTTACAATTTTTGTCTGTCTGTTTGTGGCAGCTAGTATTCATATAGGTGCAGTAAAAAACTGTTATTTCAATGTTACAAATAGACACTCCAATTTTATTTATATGTATAGATGATACAAGCATTGGTATGAGCTATATGAGCTCATACTGTTATTGTTAATAGCTAAAATGTTAAAATCATGATTCCTATCATATGACCGCCACAGGTAACCTCGGATCCCGAAAATTAAAAAACCCAGTCTCTGTAACGGCTCAGACAGCAGGCTAAAGGTATTTATTTATTTATTTACTTATCTTCAAGCATAATCCCTGTCAGGGTAGCCAGAGATAACCAAGTGTCACGATCATTACATACCTATACCCGTATCCGAGTATTCTTGACCCTCCCCTCTTCGAGCAATTTACTCACATGGTCATCGAAAGCTAGTCTCCTCAGCCTACCTCGACCCCTTTTAATAATTACTTTCGCGCTATATATTTTCTTCATCATTCGGTATTCGCTCATTCGCTCAACGTGCCCAAGCTATCGAAGCACGCCCTTATTAATTTTAGTGATAAGGTCATCTTTCAAACCTACCATGTTGCAAATCTCTTCGTTTCGCTTTCGGTTGGCCAAGGTAACGCCCCACATTTTACGAAGAGATCGCATCTCCACTACATTCAACCTGCTTTTATACCTTCTGGCATACCCAGGGTTTCGCTGCCATACAACCAGTACTGCATGTATGTATCGCAAGGCGTGAATTTTTCACTACCGGTGACCGATGCACCGATGATCTTGATTCCAGCAGCGAACCGCCGGTTCACATCTATGTCACATCTTCCATCCCGGCTAAAAGCACTGGCCAAGTATACAACCTCATTCACCTGTCCTAGACATTCCTTATTTACCCACACACTTCGTTCTGTCTTCGTCCCAATTTAAAGCGAACCCAGAGAAGTCTTGAGTTCACAACCTATATAGTATATTCAGTCGTAACATCGACCAACCGAGACGACAGCAGCACCCCCACTCCCTGGCAGGCGCTCTCTCTCCGGACTCCGGACCATAGAGCTAACGCCCACAGCCCTTTCGTCTCTTTCTTTCATTATTTCGATCAACTCATTCGTCTTATCTCTCATGCCTCCTCTAACATTCCACGTGGCAACTTTGCACTCCGTTCCCCACCTTCCGCCGTGTCGGGCTGAGAGTAACGGGTGGTGGTCTCCATCGCTGCTTTGCGCGCTTTATTCTACGCCAACGTGGACGAACTGGTGTGCATAGCATGGGTGCGCAGCTGTGTAGAACTGCAGCCCTGAAAAGGGCTGGCAGGGGTCGCGACGGACACGCTTCCACAATGACCCCCGTAAAGGTATGAATAAAAAATAATAATAATAATTAATACAGTCTCTTTATGACGAATAATGTTACCATTCGGTTTGAGTATTCTGAAATGCACTATTTTTCTAAATATTGTTGTATGACATTGTTCGGTAAGATAACAGTGAGCTTTGGTAAAGTGTTAACTTATGAACATTTAGAGAACTCTATCAAATTATCGCTTAGGTTAGCATGTGGAGTAAGACTCTCTTCTCTAAGAGCAAGATCATTTGGTAGGAAAAATGGTTGTTATTATGAGGGGACATGGGGACATGCATAGATGTAGCCTTATAAATAAATAAAAATAAATAAATATCTTCATGCAAATCCCAATACAGGGGTAGACAGAGGTCTAGTCTAGACAATTAAGTCCCTTTGACCCACTTCTCACTCACTTCCACCGAAGATATTTTCGGGACAACGTGACAGGTGGTGAGCACATCGCCGTCTTTATGTACAAGCTAACGATGTAATTCGTACATAAGTTTTTGAAAAACCCATTGGTACGAGCCTGCCTCCTGGGGATCGAACTCAGGTCTCTTGACTCGAAATTCCGACCACCTAACCACTCGGCTATCCTGGCTTTATATTCATAATTACATATCTATTTTTTAAATTCATGTTAATATAATATGAAAGTATATGTAATTTTTGTGTATGTAATATCTCTTTTGTAATATTTCTGTCTATTTATATGTACACCACTATCTTCTTATTATACTCTTGCACATCCAAAGGTTTTACACAAGGCACAATAAGGCCGGCAACGCATCTGCTATGCCTCTGGTATTGCGGGTGTTCATGGGCGGCGGTAATCACTTACCATCACGTGAGCCACCTGCTCGTTTGCCTCCCTTTTCCATAAATAAAGGTTGCCTGGAATAATATATGCAATAAAGTTATATTTAATTTTAAGAATGCCTTAGGTGCGGTTAGTACATTATGGTAAGGCTAACTCTACATTTCAATCGCACATGTCCGAACCTTCAACAATAATGGCTCTGATGGTTTTGCAAAGATTCTGCATCAGGTAAGTTAACACAACTCTTGTAGATGGTTACTAAACCTCGCTAGCATTAATATTATTACGCTCTTATTACATAATCATCAATTTTAATTTTTTTAAGGAACAGCTTTTTAGAACAAGTTTTTGCTTTTACGTCTGCATACTTTGTATAGATTATAGCGTTCAACGCGTCTCAAGTATTTAGAAGTATCAACGATGCGCACTCGACGCATACTCACATTCCTTAATGATCCACTAAAACTCGGAGTCGGAGACGCAAAACGACGCGACGCGGAGGACTTGAGACGCGTTTCCAAGACACTTTCGATTTATGTGTGAGTATATTCCCATGTAATCACGATCGACCCTATTGTAATTTACACAGATATGAAATGAGCTTAGTTTATTTAACTGTAGATTTCGTTTACTATATAGATTGCCGTAGGGTGATAATCGAATCATAATAATAATAAAAACCTTCGGCAGATTTTTATCGTACATACTTGTTTATTGTTACTTAGTTTTATACTCTCTTATTGAGCACTGATGTAAAGAATAATTGTTGAAATGGGCATAAGTGCAATAATACAACACCGTACTTTTGGCTAGTGAATATTCGAGGAAAACGAATTAAACTGTCGTTGAAGGCGGCAGGATCAGATATTGTATACTTGCAAACGTTGGTTTTCGATAAATATTTTTGGGAATGAAATATATATCTAATAAAATAGTTATATAATTAAAAATATACCATAGAATAAGACAAACATGCACTAACCGCGGCCCCGTGTTAAAACATGTGCGACATATATAAATATTGAAACCTACACCGCGAATCGCGATATAAAAATAAGAGCCTATAGTACACTGTTGGGCTCTTACATCAAGTATAGCTTGTTTTCATTATGAGTATGGTAATCATATGATGCACTCTACAAGTTTATGCTAGGCCGCCTCAGTATCTAGTATCCCGTTCAATATTTTTCAAGTATTTAGAAATATCGACGGCGTGTGTACTCACACAAACTCATTATTTACCTCTACTTTGACTAACTCTGAGTTGACTACGTGGAGCGAAATATGTACGAGCAGCGATTTCAAGAACGCGTACGATTATTGATTAATGTAATAAAATGGATTAAAAAAAATATGTCAGCTTTGATAAAAATATTTATAATTATTTATTGCTGACTGTCCTAAGACTGTCTGAAGTAGGAAGAAAGTTTTTTGTTAAAAAATTAAGTTTCAAGTTTGGACTAAATTTAAATTCTTTATTAGTTTATTATTCAACGTTATTAAATTATTTTAAAATTAATAATTATGTAAAAAAAAAATGCAACGGATTCACAATGATAAGAAGAGGGGTATATAGTGTTTAACGAAGTAATCGAAAAAATAATACCTAAAGAATTAACTAATTCGTACAAATGCATACTCCTAAATATTCGTGAAACAGGTTTGTGCAATAAGTATTTAGATGTACTCATACTTGCAAGACTTGCTCAGTACGTATTCCATCTAGCCCTTCTTATCTCTAGTAAATGCAACCAAATACTTTCAAGTACTGGTTAACCTGGTTTTCGACCCTGGTATGTGGTATACTCGTACTTGGTATTGAAGTTTGGAAGTAAATCCTCCCCTACTCTTTTACTCATAGAGTATATATTTACCCTTTGTTGCAATATGCACTGCATTAGAAAAAGAAAAAATATAATTACTACGTTATAGATAATACCAAAGCGAATATAGTCACTACGTTGTAGATAATACGTCAAAACCTGAGATTGTGCTTTTATGGACATAATGTTTTGAATTTTCTATGATTTTATATTTAGATTACTTTAGAATCGAGTTCTGAGAAAATGAAGTTTAATAAAGATTTTGTAATGGAATTATTTTTAGATGAAAGTATAGCAACAGCTAACAAATTGGTCGTAGCTGCAGCAAATGTTGTTATAGAAAATAATCAAAATTTAAGCGCTTTTAATGATATTTTATTGAAAGAACAAAATGTTATGTTTTTGACTCAAGCTAAACGTAAAAAATATTTTGTATCAAATAAAAAGGACTTTTATGAAAATAATGTACTAAATTTCACAGACGAGGATTACATGGAAAAGTTTAAGATGAAGAAGAGTACTGTACAAGTAATTATTTTTGCATATTAGTAGATTTTGTAGAAATTTATAAATTTTGAGCTGATTAATGAGCCTGATTAATGAGCTTGTATTGAAACTGGTTGGAAATACCGTACTGAAGGTTCCCTTCAACTATTGTTTCCGGCAAAAATAATTTACAACAGTTGAAGAAAATATGTAGCACAGAAGTTCACATTAAAAGGGGTTGACGGAGTCTATGACAAATTTTCGAAGATCAATAGTGCGAAAATTATTTGATGAGTGGTGTTTCAAGAGCACTTTGTCAGATACCTAGACGTGAGTGTACATAGAAAGTGATGAATTTTGAAAGAAGATTTTTTATAAAATTTGTATTTATATTGTCCTATATATTTTATGCATATGACTATATTTTTATACTAATGTATATGATGGTATTTTTATATTTATAAAAAGTATATAAGGTATTTATTTTTATGGATAGAAGAGCCATGATGTTAAAAGCATCTTTCTTTCTTTTCCAGGCACTAATCAATTATATAAAGGGTTTGATTAAACCAAGCAATGCAATTATTCCTATAGATAAGAAAGTTCATATTTTTTTATGGCTTTTAACAAGTGATTATTCTTTTAGTGAAATTGGGGCATTGTTTGGTTTGCATAAATCATCCATTGGTTATATCTTCCATGAGATTGCATCAGTGCTATCTGAGCAAAGATATCATTTTATTAATTGGCCTTCTCTAGAGGAACAACATGTAACTAGATTAAAGATAAACTCTAGACATAAATTTCCCAATTGTGTTGGTATTATAGATGCATGCAGGCTTAGAGTAGGGTCTAAAAGGAATAAAAAAAGTAATCCAGATACAGTACTTTTGCAAGCTGTTTGTGATGAATCTTTAATATTTCTAGACATTCATATTGGCAATATTGGTGACACTCGAAAGAGCAGAGTTTTTAGGACAAGTCAACTTTCCAGTGAACTTAAAAACTTTATAGATTTTGAGAACCATATACTTGGTGATACAAATTATAGATTGCGAAAAAATTTAATAACACCATTCTCAAGCGAAGAACTGCTAACAAGTGAAGAAATGAAATTTAATGAAATTCATTGGAAGGCTCGGGCATATATCGGTCATGCATTTGAATTGTTGAAAGAACGTTTCAAAAAATTGAATAATTTGGACATTAAGACTGAATGTATTGATACAATTATTTGTGCAGCTTGTATATTACACAACTTTATTATACTGCATGAAGGTTGTTCTCAAATAAAGGATGAAGCTATATTTTGCGATGAAGGGGTTACTATTGACACAAATGTTGTTAAAACTGCTACAGAAAAACGGCAATTTCTATGTAATTATGTTAATTACATTGACAGTGGCTAATTTGTAAAAACATTATTTTTGGGTCACATTTTTATGTTCAATATGTTTTATTATGTTTAAATAAAGGTCTTAGAAACATTTTGAAAAAACATTCACAAATTTACTGTCAACTTATAACAGCGTGATTAGCTATTGGTGAAAATGTGCTGCATGAATAAGACAAGCATGCACTAACCGCGGCCCCGTGTTGAAACATATGTGACATATATAAATATTGAAACCTACACTGCAAATCGCGATATTTGAACTTGAGTTCGGAACTAATGGGTATAGTCCAGCAACACATCTACTATTCCTCTGATATTGATATTGTATGTGTTCAGTTGTTTGGTGATCACTTACCATCAGGTAAGCTACCTACTCGTTTACCCCCCTATTCTAAAAAAAAACGTGAATGCGCCCGAACAAGGCGCCGCCTTAGCATAACAACTTACAATGCCATGTATCTACCAGTCAGAATATTTAATTTTGATAATAAAATATAATGTCAATCTTTTTGAAACTTTATTCAGTTGTTTTTATTTTCTGCGGCCTACCTACAGCTCTTAATTTGTCCGAGTGGCTCCTGGTTCCGGCAAGTCTGTGCATCCCTGACATAAGGCGACAGACAGCAAATGCCGAAGAAATCATACCAAATCGCAAACTAGTAACACTCACAGTCAAATGCTTACTAAATTATTTATTTCGACAAATATTGTAAATTTTAAAATTAGAATTCGCAAGTTAAACATAATTATATCTTCAACCTTATTCGTATGTTAAAAACAAATAATTTTGATTAAAAACAAATGTCCTTTTCCAAGTTTAAACCTCATGTAGGAAAACGCAGTGTACAACTCCCACAAGATGGAGCGACGACCTCACAAAATCATACAGAGTCGAAGGATGCAGGTGGTACAGGGTTGCTTTATGCGGCAATCTTTGGGGGAAGAATAAGTTAGGCAGTGGACTTATGATAAGCTGTCACAATGAAGATTTTGATAGATAATGGAAGTGGTTAAAATACAAATATATTTCAATTGGTTTATTTAATATAAAGTATATAAATAATACATAATCTTGAAGTACAATATTCTTCTGATTGAGAATTAAATGTGTAATAACATTTTTATATGCAATTTTCAAAATTTAAATTCATTACAATATATTTTTTTAAATAATAATATAAGGAAAGCTTTTATACAAAATAAATTTTTCTACAGTTTTGTAGAAAATAAAAGTAAATACAAGCCATTCCTGCTTAAATTAAAACTTTGTTTGATTTACGGTGGGAACACTTCTAATTTTTTTAATCTCGGGTGGTTTTTTCAGCCTAGAATGAGTTCCCGGATCGGGTCACTCCATAATTTTAAGAATAAGTATAGTAGACATCGAAGTACTCATAGTATATCGACGAAATATGTATTAGGTGAATATATGAATGTCATTACAAGCGAAGGTAGAAAAACAACACAAAATTATTTTTTACAGTCTTACATCTTGTGGGTATGTCATTTATATACAAAGCAGTTTCAACCAACTTTCTTAAAACCATTTTCCAGTTTACAAAAACAGAAATTACAAATAACAGGGGAATAATCATCTAATATAACTCTTTTCTGATGTATCCTAAAATACATTAGGCACTAAATTGGCAACCTACAAGGCACTATGCACTTAGCACAGCATTTTTAATCTATAATTATAACTCCATACTAAAACAGAAACAAAAGAAAAAAAAAATGTAAAATCATTCATCGCACATTACAGGCACAGCTGCTTGAGCCAGTACTGCTTCGCAATATTTTTTTGCATGAACTATGTATGATATATGAAATATTTTAATACATACAAATTTTTCCCTAAATTTTGTCAAGTGGGACTTTGTCGACCACGGTGCCCTAGCTTCTGATCACATTATATACATATTTATATTTACACATAGCTGCAATTTAATTAGTATTCCTAAGTATTTAGTACTACGTGGAATGTAAAAAGTGAATATTCAACACTGTACACTGATTAAAAAATCGTATTACTATAAAATTGAGGGTTTCATCGCGTTTTATAACTCAGGCTCCCCAAAATTTTTATAGATTACTAACAGTATTAAATATTCATAAAATGTAACGCGCCTCATTCAACTATTTTTTTAAGGTTGATATTACAATAGTTTTAAGATGAGTGCAATTGCATTTAGTATACTGAAGGAAATTGTTCCTATTAAAAAAGAAATACCTAATGCAATATTTCACTGCTCGAACAAATACTTGTCACTACACGAACTGTACAGTAATATCAAAATGCAATATTTACAGTAAATAAAAAACGTCACCGTCACATTCCTACACGTTGTCCTCGCCGAGCAAGTCTGACCACTTGTCACACGTCGCACACAATGTCACTATCACTTTGCAATGGAACCGTAGACAGTCTGTTGTAGGTTTCAAATGTAAGTCTTTTTAACTTTCTGTAGCGTGCCGCACTTTAGATCCTTGTCGAGGGACTCTGTGGAGTTTCTCAGGTCAAGCGCGCGGTCTTTGCCGAGCTCCAAGTGCAAATTGTCTTGTTTGACTAGCGGTCCGACGTTTGCCACCATATTCACATTCTTAGACCGTGGCGGCATGTAGCCCGAGTTAACATTCAACGGTGTCTCCAGGGGGCTCAATCTGAAATAGTAATTGACGTCATGTAATTTCTTCATAAAAATAGTCCAACTTATAAAAATCCGAGGAGGAAAGTATTGCATATAACAAACAGGTTTTGAATAATTTATTGAAAGTATATTATTAACACTCGAGAGCACAACTTTGGTTTTGGTAATTAAACTTTTAAGAAATTAAATCCGAACATAGTAGGTGACAATTATATGTCGCCGCCTTAAGAGGCTGTGAGGTATATAAAATTTAAGAAAGCTTATCATATTGAGACTTGTGTACTACTCCATAAGTTGTTCTATAATCTCGTTTCTAAAGTAAACTAATTGTTATAAACTTTATTCATATCATCATACATATATTTGATATAAAATATTTCTAGCGCTACACGAACTGAATAAGAGAAAGAAATGGAATATGGCTATTTACCGATTCAAATGATTGTGTTGTTCATTGAAGGGCGAGGTATCGGTGAAAAAAGGGTGTCGAAACCGCCGCGAGAACAGATACCCGATGACGAAGCCGAGCATGAGTGTGACCAGGCACGACGCCACCACCGCGGTCAGCAGTGCCTGCGCACTGTAGATGTTGCCTTCAGCTGCCGCTACTGTCAGTGAATCTGCAACAATTTAATATAGAGGAATTTTTTTATAGAAAAAGGAAGCAAACGAGCAGGCGGCTCACGTGATGGTAAGTGATAGCAGATGCGTTGCCCCCCCCCCAGAATTGGGGAGGGGGATGTGTGGGCCTCCGGTTACCTGCACTCACCAGACGAAACGCAGAAGTTTGTTAGACTTCTACTTCGCGCCGGTATTCTGTGAGGTCGTGGTACTTCCCCGGTCGAGCCGGCCCATTCATGCAACAGCTAAAGATGATGCGTGGCTCTACTACTGTAAAATATAGGTGATGGGTTTAGACTTTTAGACTTCCCTTACGCTGGCTCCGATACTAATTCCCAAAAAAAATTCTGCGATTTGTCGTATGCTAACGCGTAAGAATATGCCACTTTTTCCCGTGGTTGTCGTAAGAGCCTTTTAATGCCCTAAAATTGTAAAATAAAAAACATAGAGCAGACCCGGTCGGCAAAACGAGCTGCAGCTTCTAAGGTGTGAGAAAGATATTTCGTATCAAGAGTCAGGAGTTCAATCTTATTTTCAAAACTGATTGGTACGAGCCCACCTCCTGGGGATTTATATCTTTGGTTTGGACGTAAAGGCGACGGTGCAATGTGGGTCGAATGGACTTAATTGTCTTCACCTTTGGCTACTCCTGAATTAGGGAATACAAGAAGAGGTCTTTTATAATTTATGTTTGTAAGTTATGTACATTCTGGCTTTGCTTTTCTAATTTTTTTACGTACTAGTTACACTTCTCTCCAAGTACCGAGTTGATTCATAAGAGTTGATTACGAAATTGATGTAAATTTTTAATCCAGAATCGAAAATGCAAAATCTTTACTGTTGAAAATATCTCCCATGTAGATACCTTGACAATCATTTCGTTTCTGCCATAACAAACTTCAACATAGAGCTTAGTTGAAAATGTACCCATACGGTTTAATTTTCCCCAAAACCTGGATAATATTCATTGTTAATGTTTAATGTCCTTTTGTCCAACACACATACAGGCCCAAAGAGCGCAGACTTCAATACGAAAACATTTTCTAAACGTTAGTGCTGAGGTCCTCTACACATAGACATATATGTAATGTAAGTCAACACTTAACAAATATTTTGAACATAATATTTACCTGTTTCATGTTTATGGTTGCTCGGTGTCTTCTCTTCAGATAGAACGTTAGTTTCAACAACTTCAATCAGAATCTCGTTCTGTATATCATCCGGCTGTTGCCTTACATTCGTCTCGCTCTGTGCTGGTTTTTTCGTAGCCGGATTCCGGTTGCTTTGTCTATCGCCCGGCAACAACGCCGGCAGTTTATTACATATCTCAGTCTTTCCATGCTCTACGTTCTGTAGGAACCTCTCTGGATTGGGGAATTGTCTGTTCCCGACCCACGAGCACTGTTGCTGTTTCGAATCCCACGCGCAATGCGGGTCTTGCAACGCAACGCATTCTCTGTAAACAAATTTTAATTTAGCACGATAGCTGAGTCGGGTTGATTTCGTCTCTTAAATTTGTTTTAACCTATTTTCTGACGTATGTTTAGTATTATCTTTGTATAGGCTGACAAAAAAAGTATTGTAAAAATAGCATTGTCAGTATTCGATATAATAGGTCAGGTGAAATGAGTAATACACAATGAACATAATCAATAATATTATCTTTACTAGGTAATGATAAGACACTCCTTTGTTGCGGAGTTGAAATGATGCGTAGAAGATAACTATTCAAAAATTTAGAATTCCATGTTTTGTAACAATGATTGGGTTTACATTTTACACACATGCGTCATAATTACAAAGTTTTCGCACGTAATATAGTAGTTCTGAAATTAAATGAAATTTTCTTAAAAAAAAATCCACTATCACTTCCATTCCCTACTAATTTAAAACAAAATATTAAATATACGTAATTTTCTTGAACTAAATAACATTTTTGTAAAAATATGCAAAATAAATGCTGTATATTACAAAAATGTATGTGATTTTTAGAATTACCTCTACACGTAATAAGTCACGATAGCCAAGTGGTTGGGTGGTCGGAATTTCGAGTCAAGAGACCCGAGTTCGATGCCTAAGTGGCAGGCTCGTACCAATGGGTTTTTCAAACGAAGTACGAATTACATCGTTGGCTTGGACGTAAAGGTTCACCACCAGTTGCCCCGAAAATATCTTCGGTGGAAGGTGGGACTTAATTGTCTAGACTAGACCTCTGTCTACCCCTGTATTGGGAATTGCGTGAAGATTTATTTATATTTTTATTATCTCTATATATGTGTATAGCGGACAAGAAGTGAGACTAATTAGCTGAGAAGAATTATTGACACTACAACGTTGGGTTTTTAATTTCATTCTCCCCTCCTCTCTTCCCGTGTTGCCGTAAGGGGTGATTAAGGGGAAAACCTTATAAATAGCAATGGCTATCAATGGATGGCGGCGTAACCATCTCGACATATACCAGACCAACGTTAACGCGCAACGACGTTTACGCAGCAAGGTGCCTGTGATTTAGAATGGACTGAAGTAAGTAACATTTATATTCATCTATAATAATTACAAGAGTTATATAAAACATTAGAAATCTCTAATAAAAAAAAGTAAGCAACAAATTCTAATGAAACTATTATGAAGGGTCAGTTACCTGCAGGACAGAACGTTAGCGCAATGCGATAGAGATACAGCTTTTATAATATCGCCCGAGGAAACGATCAGTTTCTCTGTTGTGAGCGCAACGTGCATTTGCTTTATTGGGACACCAGACGGCAGGACCTGAACCTCCGATATGACCGCCGTTCTGACTGGGCTCCGACTGTACTCCTCGGCACTAGCGTCAAACGACCCGTCATTTGCCGCCACATTGACAGCCTTTATCACCCGGCCATCATCCGTACCGACGTACATGACATCGTATTTGTTGCCATTCATAGCTTGCACCTGAGGGTGGATTGCAATCGCTGAAAACCTGTACTGCAAACTCACTCTGATGAGGATCGGTCGCGCTAAAAACGAAGGTACCGCTCTATCCATCAACGGGTGGGTCTTTATAAAGTTTACGCCAGAATCTGACAGGGTCCGACTGTCTTCCACGCAGGAGCCTGGCCTCGGTTGTGGCACCTTTTCTTTTTCTAGCGGCAACCAGTTGGAGTTCATGCTTTCTTGGCCTTTGAACGGTCCGTCGAATGCGTCCAAGATGTCTCTCATTGCGAATGCACATACGGCAGAGCCGCCTATTGCGTTTTGTGGTGTTGTGAAAACTGCGTAAAGGATATCGTTTCTGCTGTTCCCGCTGCCATAGACGCCGTTGATTAGTTCTGTGGTTGCCTCTAAAATAATCAAATATAACGTAAACAATTAACATTTCAAAATTGTAAGTCACTTTATGATTATCGGTACAAGTGTATATACGACACTTACGTATTTCATCAAAATAGAAAGGATATTCGCCAGATATGGAACAGTTAAGTCGCGTTTTTAAGAATGAAGTCCATCGATCGCTAAACGTGTGAGGACCTCCTTTATCGTTAAGACAAACTCTCGCCACCCTCGAATACACCGCCTAGTAAAAAAAAAGAAAATTAAATTATCGCTTTGAAATTACACGAAAACTAGTTTCAGTTTACCTCATTGCTGCATATATTAAAGCTATTGTATCGTACGTTTCTGGAGTAGCAAGAAAAGTAAGATATTAGTACACTGACCTTTCCACAGTTCATGTATTCTACTGCGGTTTCGCGGTAGAAAAAGTACACGTGGCTTGTAGAGGCGACTGCACCGACGAATGAAGGATCGTTGAGTAATCTGAGATCGGAGCGCTCGGTTCTCACCGGCTCACGGTATATAAGTGGGTCTGTTCCAGAAAAGTCCGCTGCCGTTGCGGTGTACAACTGACCATCTGAAATTTGCATAAAACCAATTGACGTAAGACGTAGAATTTTGGCTAAAAACTATTTCGATTTTACAACATTAATTTTTTTTGCTTGCCAAAAATATTGATTAACGAGATTCTGATAGTCGTAATTATTATACGAAAGAAAGGAAGCAGACTAATTAAAGCCAGCTTTAAATTACTAGCCTTGTTAAGATTTTCTACTTATCAATTGTATGCTATAAATCGCAGAATATATGCAATTAGCGCTTTGATGTAGTAAAAGTGTACTGGACCCCCAGCGACGATTTGATTTCTCGATAGTTAGATTCCGAGTAATGAGAAGGTGCATTAACTTTAATGGTAGAGTCAATTTGAGGGCGCGCTCTGCTTTGAGTTTTGCGGTTTTCTGATCGTTCTCGCGACTAGAATTGCTTTTAATATACTATACACGATTTCATCACATGTAGAGTTATAGCGGTTAATTTTCTACATCACGATTCTAAATTAAAAAAGAAAGCGATTTAAAATCAGTTAAAAGCAAATTAAAAAATATATTTGCTTTAAGTTGATTAACAATTTCTCTTAATTTGTTTTATAAAGGTTGTATAGTTAGTGTAGTCGCTTACAACATTTATGTGAAATGAAGGGCGAGCTGTGCTAAGGGTCCCAGAAAAGACTTATGTGTTTCGTTCCGTTGTAAGAGCTAACTGTAAAGGTAATAGATTATCATCGCGGTGGTCCCGCGTCGTGTTCAGCTCGGCCCTTCAAAGAAATACGGAGCAGCTCCGTGACTTTGTTATTTAGGACTACATGTGATCTAATAATTCTTAGTAAATATTCTTTACGCCTTATTGTATAAAAAGCTAAGAGTTATTTTAGAAATTGGGGGAGCCCAGTTATCCACGAGTTGTATAAATATGATTTAAGAGTTGTATAATTATGAGATATTTTTTAGAAACATTTTATGGTAATATCTTACCCGTAAATATGGCAGTGGAGTTATGCTGAGGATCATACGGACAACGGCCTGACCCATCGAACTCTTCGACGCGGTGATTCGGTGGGTAACGCGTGGTGTCGTATCGGCGACATAAGGGTTTGAAAGCGTTTGTGCCACACACGAGCAGCCGGCCATGCGAACGCGCTGCAACGCGCGGGTAGTTCTGACACTCATCCGCTGACTTGCCTTTTAACTGGCAAAGCTCTCTGTGTGCGTCTGTGGACTGCCATTCTAGACGCTGGAGAATAGGAAATTATACATTAATTACATACAGTTTTACGCTATTAATATACTCTGTAGATTCAACAGGGCTGACATCATATACAAGTAATATGTTGATGCTAGACGTTTTATATTTTAGACAAGTATAGGTTATTTTGTAAATTTCCGGCGCTATTACTATGTTCTGTATAGCGATAATCTATAAAAGTTGGATTATGGTTCATATTTGATACCTACTCTGTAAAAAATGTTTTTGTGAATAAATTGACATGCATATATGTACTTGTTTTTTTTTTCACTTTGAATCGGAAATCTATCACGATTAGCATTTATGTAAAGAATTGCGTTAAGTGAGAGTCGCTTAAATTCGGCGCGCCATTGAAAATACTGGTTTGTTTTACTGAGAATCGCATATGCATCGACTTTCACGGTGCCGTTGAAATTGGCAACAGGAAATCGACGAATTTGAGCGCATAATGTTTTTAAGAAGAACGACGTGACCCATGTTTTGTACTTTTGTATTTATTATTAAGATATAATAGATAGTAATATTAGTTATAAATTTGTAATAAATATTACATAAATATAATGAAAATAGTCACAATTGCGGATTGGTTCGGTGTCGAGTCAAGACCCGAGTTCGATCCCAAGGTGGCAGGCTCGTACCACTGAGATTTTTAAAAACTTATGTACGATTTTTATCGTTGGTTTGCACATAAAGACATCGACGGGCTCACCACCTGTCACCTTGTCCCAAAAATATCATCGGTTGAAGGTGGGTCGAAAGAACTTAAATGTTTAGACCTCTGTCTACCACTGTATTGGGAATGGGGTCAAGACATTTTTTTTGTTTATAAATATAACGATATATTGTATACGGAAGAAATATATATCAATTTTTGCCGACAGCTCCAATAGCTTTTAACCTTGAGTTATAATATGAAAGTAGAGTGATATTTTAATACTCTGAATCCTACGGCATAAAAATCTTCTATAGGAATATTTGTGTTTCAATCGTTGACTTCGTTTCTGTAGAAATAATTTTTAAATTTATTTCTATGTAAAGACAGTTTACTTAGAAATAAAAATACAATTTTTAAAATTTGTATCAACCTTTAATAATGAAGTTATTGGTATATTGTCTTTACACGCTTTGAGCGCTTAAAGGAAATTTAGTAGGAATTTCGTATAATTTAGATAATAGTTATGTAAAGTACATTATTAAATAAATAAAACGTATTAAATTATTCACCGGGAAATATTATTCTGATGTAAACAATTATACTGAGCTGAATAACAAACTAATAAATTTCCAAATATTATACAGCACCGGAACGAATCAAGTATCAGCGTCGAAAAACGGTTTTGTGACGAGTGAAACTTTACCAATATCTGGTTGGATATGGCCTCGTGCCAAGCGAATTCGTTCCTGCAGCACGTGTATTTGGTACTTTTATATGAATTTTGTGATGCTATTAATTTCGTCCGATATTAAACTATACATAACTCTGCGTCGACACTAAATTCTGTATTAGTAACATAAAATTTCTCATTTTGACATCAGGTGTACGCTACTGAATATGCTGTCGGTGTTTATAGGCGTTTACGGACATTATACGAATATAAACAAATGTAAACTTTTAGAGATACAGAAGAGACATTTGGGGCTGTTGAAAAAGTTCTTAGGGCCCTCTTTTTATAGACGCACCGAGCTTTTTCTCATTCAGCCAAATTTTTAGGCATTCATTTCTCGTTACCCTTTCATGTACAACTCCGAATCACTTGTACCTATATATATATCATATTCGTTACCTTGCGTGCGCCGCGAAAATATTGAGTTTCCATTGTAATTGTCATCACATTTTACAAAAGACGAAAGTTAAGATTTCGACTTATTTTTATATTTCCATACAATTTTAATCAAGCAAATTTTATTGCGTCGCAAACAAAAGTAGGTGAGCTGCATCGCGTGCGCGTCCATCAAAAGTGTGTAAATGTAACTTTACAAATTCTATCAAACTGTGGCACATTGCATGATAAAGATATCGCAATATTTGAACATTTAATGGAGGGCAATTTAAGAAAACTTGCAAAGGACAGGATTTAGGCCAACATTATTTATCGTGAATTCGTTTTAGTAAAAAGTTTTTTCATGTTCATATATAGTCATAATAGGGTAAGCAGAAGTATAGACAGTAAATTCCTCCCGACCCACTTTCGACCAAAACTTATTTGGGACAACGTGACGAGTGGTGAGCCTGTCGCCAACATGTACACGGCAACGGTGCAACGAACATAAACACATGCAATGTAATTAAATATTCATATAGATACAAATAAACATCCATGAATCACGTAAAAACATTCAATACATCACATAATGCTTGGCCACAGCGGGATTTGAATTCGCAACCACTATTTTTTTTATTTATCTATTATTCATTTGTGTATTGATGAATAGTAATCTTTACTAGTAGACTACATGTGTAAAACATAATGTGTAAATAATAAATAACATGGTAGCTTTATATTTTAATTATTTACGGTAAGTTATCAGTTTCTTTGGTAAAATACATTAAAACAATAGTCACTAATGTATGTAATAACGTATTAAATGTAATTATGATTCATAGCTCTCTACATCATTGAGTAATGGAAACTTCACATCGTATATTGTTAAGTAAGTATAACAATTTAATTATTCTAGAAATTAACCACGATTCTGAGTCACGATAGCCGAATGGTTGGGTGGTCAGAATTTCGAGTCAAGAGACCCGAGTTCGATCCCCAGCTGGAAGGCTCGTACCAAAGGGGTTTTTCAAAAACTTATGTATGAAGTTTATCGTTGGCTTGGACATAAAGACGGCGACGGGCTCACCACCTGTCACGTTGTCCCCAAAATATCTTCGGTGGAAGGTGGGTCGAAGAGACTTTATTGTATAGACTAGACTTCTGTCTATCCCTGTATTGGGAATTGCGTGAAGATATTTATTTATTTTTATTTAGAAAATGATGTTTATTATGTAACTAAAAACCTTAATTCTAGATGAAAGGGTATTTATTAATCATAAGCATTTTCTTAAATATTATATGATTTACATAAAGTTTAACTTAGTAAAATAATTTTTCTTTTATATCTGTTCGATTTATTTCTCGCTACAGCTACCGTTTAATGGACACACCTTTATCACATCGTTCCAAATTATAAATAAATCCGAGATAAGACTACTTGTCGTTGTTTGATAAAGAACACACTCAGTGAAAAAAAGCGTCTGGGTAGGTTAGATGATATATAAATGAGTATCTGCTTGTTTAATAATGTACAAAAATTTACAAAGTTAGCGAAGCTGGATAAACTTAAAGCTCTTTGTTCTTATTTAACAACAAACTTTTTGAATTCAGAGGTGGTAGTGAGAATTTTTTTATCTTCACTAATTTTCCCAATACTGGGGCAGACAGAGGTACAGTAGATGTGTGAGTGATTTGAGTGGACAGTAGATATTTAAGATCTTTCGACACACCAAAACCCGTTGGGGACAACTACACATGTAGTGAGCCCCGTCTTAGTATCCAAGCTAATATACTTACATAAATACATTTTTAAAATAGATAAATATTCATAGATACATACATGACTCGAGTACAAATATTCTTTTTTCACACGAATCTAAAAATGGGGACTAAGTACATTTTTTCTCATGTTTTCCTCTGTTTATAGGTACTTACTTAATTTTAACACATTTTTGCTATCAAATTTACTGAAATTCATAGAACTACTTAAGCCTTTATTTGTCACGCGTTTCTTTCACATAGAACTATTTTGAGATGCGTATAGGAGTTAATCAGACTTATAATAATTAGTTCTCACTGCTCCTACTTGTAAATGTGTAATTTGAATATTATTCTATGATAAAAATTAAAACTAAACTAATGAAAAACATTACATTTATAAAATTTAAAAAATGTTCCATGACGTCTTATTTTACTGAAGGTCAATTTGAACTTTATTGAATTTAATTTTCAATAAAAATATAATGCCTTTAGAGGCGAAAGCGATCAGATGCTTAAAATATAATAAATTAAGTGGAGGAGTACGTTTAACAAACACAAAACACAAACAATTAAACAAAAATTCAATGATATTTATTATAATGCTTACCTGGTCTACATTTTCTGATAAGTCGTAGAGACTTAAATTGTATACTGCATTCCTGTAAGAAGAAGTTATTGACATAAGATAATATTTTAAACTGTAAATATATTTAATAAACTTGTTCAGTTGTGGTAAGAATAAGAAAATATATATATATATATATATATATATATATATATATATATATATATATATATATATATATATATATATATATTCATATATATAATGAAAACTGAAATTTAAATTACAAAATAATAGTTTCGTTAAATTTTGTCCGGAGTGAAAGGGTTAAACTCGTGTCGAATCCATTTTCAAATTGCCCCCCCCTCCCCCTCTCCCGTTGTCCCATGTTGAGTGATTTATAGTGAGTTACTAGCGTGCTTATTAAATATGTGAGTACTTAAAGTGTACGGGTTTAAGAAAATGATTAATGACATAAGATTAGCGATTGAAGTAGTGGGTGTTGGCTTAAAAATTTACCATCCATCCGCAGTTGTCGTATGAGGCGACTAAGGGAAGCTAAGTATTGTAAATCGAAACCGTCTGATAAAACTATCAAAATACCTAAAACCTAAAAACGCTAATCCTATTTACGGAACAGGCCTTTTATAATTCTTTAAGTACACAAGAAGCTCACGTAATTTCTATACTTGGTGAACTGAGGTCTAGATATGTAGATACAAAATCCTGACAAATGGTTAATATTCATTAGATGTCTAAGTTCTGCATTGAACTTTCACAGTTAAGTAAATAATTAAGTAAGACTAAGTATAGTTCTTTGCGGAGGAACTAAACCTATTACTTAAGAAAAAGTTTGTGGCTCAGCTTGGGCTGGGATTTGAACGTAGGAACGTAGGTGTTACAAGTTAGGGAATCTTTGAGTCATTAAGCAAATATAGCATAAAGCAAAAAAAAACAGACGTCAAATGATAAGTAAGTAAGAGTTGCTCATTATCTAAATTCTCTAATCAATGTGAAACAACAGATAACATGTCTAAAGATAAGCGGACAATGCCTCAACTTACCTGCCACCAACAATAATGGAGAAGTCATCTTTGTCTAAAATACGAAAGTGGTCTGGTGCAGTCGAGTTGCCCACAAATTGTTCTGAAGTTTCATCGCCTGAAATAGAACAATCCAAGGTTACACAATATATTAAGTGAATACGCCTGTCTGGATAAAAAAATATATCATTAATTGCATGAGCATTATCATTAAATTATTATCTTACACAGTCGGTAAAATAAATATTAAGAAATGTGCTTACTTTGACTAGTGGGACTTTGACTTACGGGAAATCCTTTCTGAAGCAGCCTAAGTAAAGAAATAAACTACACAGGTACATGGTGTATAAATTTCGATCCGCCATAACTTGGAATACTTTTGTGTTTATTTTTAAAATTCTTATTATACACATTGAAAGTATTCATCTATTACTTTAAAAATGTATTTAGTTATACGCATATAGTCCGTGTATGTAAGGATTTGGTTTTTAAAATAGAAACCAGTCATTAGTCTTCATTGTAAACATAATTTCCATAATGATATTTAAATCAAAGTAATTATGATTATTTATATCGAATCTATGACTAATAAAGACAAACAGAATGAATAGATGGGATCGACGTATAGTCATTTGTCTTTGCCATTTACATAGTCTAATAGTAACAAAGACTCGTTTTTGCTACAAAATACTATATTATCAAAATATTCAATGATTTATAATAGTTTATATATCGTTTATCTAGATAATGTTTTATTTTATTGTCTTATTATATCTATAATATTCGTACTAATTTTGTAATGAAATAATAAAATAAATATTTTCTCGCCATTCCCAATTCAGGGGTAGACAGCGGTGTAGACAATTAATTCCACCGAAGACATTTTTTGGTACAACGTGACAGGTTTGAGCCTGTCGCCGTCTTTATGTCCAAGACAACAATATAGTCTTACGCAAGTTTTTTAAAAAAAAAACTCATTGGTATCTGCCTGCCTCCTGGGGATCGAACTTGGGTCTGTTGATTCGAATTCCGACCACCTGACCATTCGGCTATCGTGACTTTTCATTGGACCAAGATTGTCACAACTATGGGCAGCAAATGCATTACAACTAATCTGTAATACATTAAAGCTGTAATGATAATGGAAATATATTCAAGTAAACAACTTAATTTATCTTTAGATGTTTTTGTTTAAAGGTTATAAACAAGCAAGACATTGTTGTCTATTCTGTGTGACATGAAATTAAAAACGTCTTATTTTTAACTGACTTCTAAAAAAGGAGGAGGTTCTCAATAATGATTGTTCTTCTTAATTCCGTCATATACGAACCGAATTAAAAAAAATTGTTTTAAAGGGTATACTTTCATTTTACAATTGTTACCGCGTCAGGATCTGGTGATAGAACCCAAAGAAAATCAAGAAAAAGCCTCAAATTTTATAAGAATTTTTCAGTATTTCATCTATATTGTGATGGAATTACTTAGTTTTGGGCCCCCTTAGCGTGTCCCTTAAATATTATCATTTCCTAGGTAAGACTTTCTTCTGGTATCTTTGTACATCCATGTGTTCACAAATAAAGTACCATTATCTTTTACGCGTGTCTTGAAAAGATTGACTAGAAGATTTCACTATAATTTCTGAATGATTGGTTCATTAGTTATATTATTTATTAAGTGAAACAAACGTTATCGAATAAGAGTTATTGTTCTAAAATAACCATTGTGTATATAGTGTATAGTTATAAAATAATAATTTTTGTATTTATAAATCTGTTCAAGGAAATCTAATGCATTATTTCTCGCGAGGTACATATTGCCGTGCATAAATACAATATAGAACTTTTCTTGTGAAGGTCGATTCGCAAAAGGGGACAAAGCGCTTTTGTAAAGTGATTAAACAACAGTATGAATTTGAGATTTCATAACGATTGTTTGAGAAATTCTCACGTGTACATACAAATTACATTGGCAGGCATTTTCTTGCACCTGCAGTAGCAGTTGCAATAAGAAATGTCCACTCATTTTAAATTTAAAAACGCACGTTCTCGGCAAATTACTTCAAGTCGCACAAAACGTTTTCACTAATAATCTATTAATATTATTCCTCGCATATTATCCCAATATATTGTATTTATTTATTTATTCTTTGTATGTATTTACATGAGTATATGTAAAAACGATAACATATTTAAGTATATATAGGTATTTATAGGGTGTTGGCGCTAAGTTTGCCTTTTGAAAATAATTTTATATGTCATATACAAAAGTCTTCGTTCATCCTTTTTGTATGTACACAAATCTATAAATAAAGGGAAAGTATAAAATAATATTTCGTTTACTTTTTTGATATTAATTATGTGACTTACTTCCATAATATTAATACTTGAAGAAAACCAGTTACTTATTTAATTCAATTTCAACTTGTTTTATGAATGCAAAAATTATAAATTCCTAACTAGCATTCATACGATTAGTGCATAATATGTGAAATTTATTGCCCTATTAATTATTACACATTACAGTAATTAAGTAAACTCATAGTACGTACGTTAATTTCAACATTTAATTATGTGACATTATAAAATAAAATAATTCTTGGTTTATACAGCAAGGTCATCATTTACCGTAGCATGCGATACTTACCATATTTAACGTGGATCCTAGCATTCGCATCAGGCATCCACGCTTGTACCGTCGAAGCTAATAGGACCAGGACCGCTCGGGCGACGGCCATTTTGGATTAGTGCCTAATCCTCTCTATACACGCCATCTTCTACTGCGTCCTGCAACAATGGATAGGTGATTTAAAGCCATTTAAAATTATCAACCTCGACATACATTCAAATTTTATAAGGATATTTTGTAAGGATCATACAATAATATAAAATAAATATCTCTTAAAATTTATTTAGAGTGGACTTATTCATTTTTGCGATTTAGTTTGGCATTGATAGAAAGAAATTTTTTCCCGCTTACAATTACACTCACTACGTTTAATTTTATTTTGTTATTGAAATCATAACTGTTTGTTTACATGAATAAATAACATTTGATTATGCAATGTATATTAAAATAAAATGTTCAAGAATAATTCATTTGTAAATTATGTTACACAATTCTAGGAAGCCAGATGTTGCTGGCTTAATCTCCGAGCAAATTGCAATGTGTCTGAGAATGCATTTAACACCTACGTTTCCCCCGTTATTTCTACGTCACTTAGGAAAGCAGCTTTCGAAATGGGGAGTAAAGAAGCAGCTATTGGCAGATTTGAATAAATTTCTTCGTTCTAAAGTACTATACCTGACTATTTCTGCTCTATGATAGGTATGCAGCAACGACAGCCGATTAGTTGAGCGATTGGGAACAGAAACGGGAGACTCAAGTTCGATCCCCAAACGGAAATCTTGTACTAAGTTTTTCAAAACTTATGCATGATTTCTTACATACACCTAAACGGTGCCAGGCTCTACCTGACAAATTGTTCCAAATAAGCATTGGTAAAATGTAGGTTGAACGGACTAAACCGTCTAGTGACAGGTGGTGAGCTCGTTTCCGTTTTTATGTCCAATATAAATTGTGCATAAGTTTTTTTTAAAATACTGAGTCTCCCGTTTCGGTTCCCAATCGATCAACTAATAAGTGGGGATCGAACTCGGGTCTCTTGGTTTGAATTCTGACCACCCAATCGCTCGCTGTGGTGGCTGATTAACTAAATTGTCTCGATCTTTGAATAACCCAATATTGGAAATATAAGCAGTAATTTTAAGGAAAATATTTCAAGTATTGAATTATTAGTTTTAAAAGTTACCTTTTTTGTCCAATCAAATTGCTTAGATATATATTAACGTAACGATACCTTAACTATACTCTAAAGAATGTTATGGAAGAAGTACATTTATTACACAATAAGTTTTTTTAACCGAGCGGTTTGCGATCTCGAAATAGGATTTCTTTACCTGAACGGTTATTCTGAATTCTTAGAACATATTAAGTTTCGTTGTAACTGTGTACTAAGGTTAACTAAGAGTGCGTAAACCGTTTGTTTTATGAGAATAAAAAATAGTGGGATGATTTAAAATTACAAAGAAGGTAAAGTTTATGAGAGTAAAACATTACACGAAGTACATCACTGATAATTTGCGTCACCATACAAGATGAAAGGAATATGCAGCATGCATCCTTGTGTGTAAGAGCAAAACGAGTTTTACAATATTACGATTTTTTTACCCGCAACTGCGCTTGTTAACGTGGGAATAGAAAACTAGTATTTTTAGATTAACCAGTAGTACAAAGAAAATTTGTAGGCATTAAATAAAAGAAAATAAATGAATAAATATCTTTACGGCATTCCCAATACGGGGGTAGACAGAGGTCTAGATAATTAAGGCAGTATTTGGGATATGTGTGAAGATAAAAAATAGTTTGACAGGAAATATTAGATGTAAATGAAAAAAAAGCATAGGAACTTTACATATTTGTATTTACATTTTGAGTTATAGGTATGGCTTTTTATAAAATCAATTCTAACCCTAACAATTGTTAGACGGGCTGTCAGCTGGAGCTAAAGGGTTGAATATATCAATGTAACAGGAGGAGACTGGCCCATTGTACCCTCACAGATGGCGCACAAAGGTTACATTATGTGGGGGATGCTGCGCGTTCACTCCGCGTATGCTCGGTGTTCTCTGTCGTAACTTTGTTAAAGTGCTCGGCAGTGTCGCAGTGTTGGTATGCTCTATAACCTGTTAACGTTAATTTCCTTTCAGCGATATATTGCGATCGCGAACCTGCAATTTATCGGTGCTGGATCTACCGAAGCAATTACTGGGTTAAACAAACGAGCGGTTATCGAACGGCGAAAGGCGGGCATAGCAACCTAGTGATAAACACTTTTTAGAAATATTAATGTGCTTGCAAATTGTCAAAAGAAAATAGCATAATGTGAAAATATTCAAATCTGTATAAGTGAAACTTAGGTTTTCTTTACTATGGTTAAATATTCTTATTTACAAGAAGCCATATATTACTTATTCTGAGGTAAGGTTATATTTATATTACGTTACTTAAATTCGATATCGTATGGAGAATGTCGTTAAAACAATAATTATATATGAATGGCTTGTATTGTTAGGTTACAAAATACTAAGGCACGTTCGTCCTAAATGTGTATTAAGTAATAAACGAGGGTTGAAAGGAATAAAACTTTTTAGATCTTTAATCGGCCTCTCCTCTTAATTTAATTTTATGTGTGATATACAGACAACATAATTTAATACACATTATACAAGAAAACCTGGCCCAGAACGAGTTTTAAAATAGTTAACTTAAATTAGTTGTGATTACTTGACCAAATACAAATTTTGCCGAAACACAGTAGTATGTACGTGTAAAGTTTCATGATATAAATCCGGCTTTTAATATAATTTCATTTTGTTTCCAAATTTCCTTTTTGTAACTCATTCCATCCAGCTAAAGATGTGTGTCAACCAAAAAGAGAGGCATAGAGACGGCAGAATGACACTAATACCCGCCCTGCTACTGTCATCGCTTCGTCTTTTCGGCTATTATTAAAATACTGTAGATAAATGTAAATGTACTTAAATGACGCAAAAGAATAGACATTTTTTGTCACGAATAACAACGTTATTGTCTGACAAATGTATATACTTAAACACAATAAACTTTTACTGTTATCACATGATTACACTTCTTTTTTACTGTAATATCTTCACCAGTATCGAGAAAAGTGTGAGGATGTAAAACAAATACTGGATAAAATCTGCCATCTACTGAAACAGCATAGGCAATGCCAATGGCATCGCGTTTTCCAACGTCGAATAAGAAATAAGAAAGATATAAAAACGTAGAGGAGACACTCGAATGAATATTTAAGTGAACGGGTTGGCTGTTACTTAACCTAAAGGCATCGAAGTTGTCAACTTACATACCACTATCCCGACTTGTAGTCGACAAGTTACCAAGCCTGACTTTATTGAGGTTTGTAGCTAGTTAACTCTTACTTATTTATATAATTTTTAACGATAAAACTTGTTATCTTGTAACTGGTAATTCTAAAGTATATCTTTACGTATTTCCCTAGAACTGAGACAGAGTGTGGTCTAAACAATTTAGTTCTTTCGGCCCCACTTGTAACGTAGCTTATTTCGGATAACGTGACAGGTTTATTGCCACCATAGTCTCCAAGCGAACGGTATAATATACTATCATAGATATATTTTTATATAGATAACTACTCGTATTCGTAAATATTTAATGCCTTATTTTTTGTTTCATTAAATGGTTTCTTGTTAGTGTGTAAAATATTATTTAAAATATTCACATGAATTTTCTAGCCATTTATTTTTTTATGGATAAATATTTCCCTATACATCAATAAATATATAGCAAAATTTTTAATTTTTTAATTAGCTTTATTGCCAGAATTATAATATGTAATTACAGGGATTTTTTTACTTAATTTAGATTTCTCCATATAAAATGGATTACACAAACTGGTTCTAAACTACATATCTTTTTCGCGGACGGACGTGGTACGATCGCGTGTAATTACATAGATGCGGTTGACATACGAGCCGCGGGCAGCGAGAGCAGTCGTGGTGTTTCCTCCATACAGTCCCACGACACTCGGGAAGCTGCGGTTGTTTTTCTTTTCACCACAATTTTTTATGGCTCCATGCCTCTGTATACATTATGTTTAATACTCGCGGGGCACGGCAGTTTAACACTTGGCTGGTCAGTTAATAGAGGCAGCCAATTTTTCGTTACAAATTCGGTAAAAAGCCTATATGTTAACTAAGGTTTTGGGTTATAAATATCGAGAGTCAAACTTTCGCATTTACATTGTTAACAAGTTTAGAATTCTCCGACTTTTAAATTCCATGCAAGTACACAAACTATTAATTTTATTATTTTTATTGTTATGGTGTAAATTTTACTTTCTGTAAACTGCACTTTATAGAGATATAAAACCTTGTATCCCCACTTAAATGTAATTATGAATTTAGAGTTATGAGAGCTGATTATTTTACTCTTGAAGTATTTACTTTGTCTATCTTTGATTCCGTGTAATTTAATTGAGTTTGTGGGCCATTTTATTGCGGCGCTGACACAATGTAGCTGTTAGGTTGTTACAACTACCATCAAACTTAAACAATGCTGCATGCAGTAAACGGTTAGTTTGCTGAATGTTTCAGTAGTTTATCGTTGTTGTTGAATGTTTAAGTAGAGGACAACAGCGTAAGTCATAGTAACTTAAGTTAGGGTTGCCAATAGAACACGGCACTGGTAGTATTGTTAAAGAAGATACTTTTTAGTCTTTTTTATGGTTAAAAAAGATAAACTTCCATTTGTTATTCTGTTAAACTTTTATTTTTCTAATAAATATTTCAAGCGCTCAACAGCTTTCAGTCGAACCATGAGTGGTTAGCATACGGGATCAACGATAAAGACAATTTGTCGCATGTACTATATCAACATATAATTTATTGCAGCTTCGGGCGATGGGCGGCACGAAAATATTAGCTTCATAAATGTTTAAAATCTAAAAGGATGAGTTCTTTCATATCGAAGCTTTATACGAGGCGAACTGGAAGACATCCACCATGTTTTGTTTTTAAATAAAGGTACTATCCTCTTATTCAACAATTATGGTATGGTTGACTTCAACTTCTGAATATCGAGAGAGATAATTAATAAGATCTGATTGAAGATTAAATGTGTTTCACACGCTATACCTAAATATATATATATATATATATATATATATATATATATATATATATATATATATATATATATATATATATATATATATATATATATATATATATATATATATATATATAAAAAATTTGAAAGTCCGATAACATAGTTCACAGAGAGCCTGCTATCAAGGCTAAGATGGCGGGTAAGAATTCTGCTAGAAGCAAACGTTTGCTTGATAAATGACATGTTTGTACTCAAATTATGGATATGAATAATTATTATATGTACGTACTTATGTATTATAATATGTATGTATGTATGCCATCACCTTCCGGTTTCCAAGACACAGGGAAAGCCACTGTAGGACTAGTTGACGTATGTATTTATTCACAATAATATAAATTACATGAAATGTAAATCAAGAAAAACACAAATAGAAATTCATTAAACCACTTACTTGCTTTACATTTTCAAGGGAACTAAAATGTAGTATCTATATTATAAAATAAAATTAACATTTTAACTGATTAGATATTGAAGTAGTTTAAGAAGAATATACTAAAATGTTTATTATATTACTCATCTTTACCTTTAGGAAATTAAAGACCGCTTTTAAATTCAATGAGCAAATAGTAATTGCGCTCTGAATTTAAATGTGATTACCAATGAATGCAGTCATAATAATAATATTTACGTTTTTCTTATCTCAGTTTTATTTATTGATGACTGAGACGTAGAACACAAAGACTATTTTATTCTTATCATCTTTATTCTGTGTGGTTCATTCATAATAGCAATTAATTAAGGCGAGAAAAAAGAATTAAAATATGATTTATATTTAAATAAGTTACAACTACAATATTTAAGAAATATTGTTTGTTTCGTGTAGTATCGGTATATGAATTTGCCATTATTTTTGTAGATGTCCTTAAAGACGGCCACCATTAGAGGAAATGCTTAGAAAAAAGCAATGCGACAAACAGGTGGCGGAGTAACCATATTGGAAAATTTCAGATCGTAACTAAGCAAACCGGCGAGGGTCAGCAGTGCTTAAGATGCGAGGTAGGCCTGTGCTTCTGGTTATGCTTAGCGTGTCGATTATGGCGAGGCGTATGCCCCGAAGTAGACTTCCAGGATGTCAAATGAAAGGACCTTCAATAACTTATTTAACTTTACTGTGAAACAAAGTCATTTAAAAATATTCATTTAAAAAGACCCTAGAAAGGTGGCTTACGTCTCTGGAAGGCTTTTTTAACTAATAAAAATTAAATATTATCAAAATAAAAATCAAGTTGCTGTGTCAATGGCACACACGAGCCTTTTTTCCCCAACGGTCTTTCCTGCGAGCTTTTTACTCCTTTCATTGTCACTTTCAGTTGTTGATCCTTAAATCTATGTCGGTTACCCTGGTTCTGTTGCTGATATTATCGTTGCGGATTATGGCACGCTGACAACCATAGCCCATTCCATATTTCGCAGAGCTACTCAGAGCTTTCTCATTCGACTTACAATAAAAGGCTACTGGGCAATTTTTGTATATTTTGTTATAGGGTTTTGAGGTATTAATTCTAAAAAAAATCTTAAAGGATTATAACGTTTTTATTATTGGCAGTTTCTGTTAAATACTACTATTAAACATAATGAAAAAGAAAATACATTCGTGTAATGGTCAAGCAATCTTCTCTATTATAAGTTCAACGGATTTACCTTTTAATTTTTTTATGAATAAATTTATCATCAAGTACTGGAACAAACGCGTTAATTCCAAGTAAAAATATACGTAAAAGGTATATACTTAAGAATTTAATATTTGTCATATGCCATTCGAAAAATTAAGTACTGAATTATTAAACTTTTACTATTTGTGCAGTTTGAACAGTTTTTAAAATTCATCGTACCGTTACATCTGGCATTTCCATTAACAAACGCTTGCTATCTTAATATAATTATGACGCATGCAATTACGCAGGATGTTGATAATGTCACTCATTCAGATCCTCGTTTACAAACTCGTGAAATTGTATTATCCATTTATCAATAATATGGCTCAAGTATAATCCTACTAAAACACTTTATCACATAGGCATTCTGGCTAATAAGGTCTCAATATGTAAGTTCCATAAGATTCAGCAACATCCAGAGTACTTCGGCTGCTTCAGTGCTTGGTAGATTTTCACTACCAAAATAAAAACTGTACAGGTGACTCAAGACAAGGATCACCGACTCCCATTTATTATCTTTGGGAAATTCAGGGGTGTGTTATACGGATTTATCTCCATTGATTAATTATTGCAGGCTGTTTAGGTAATTAATATATAAATATAATAAAATATCTTCACGCAATTCCCAATACGAGGGTAGACAGAGGTTAAATCTAGACAATTAAGTCCCTTTGACCCCACCTTCCACCGAAGATATTTTCGGGACAACGTGACAGGTGGTGAGCCCGTCGCCGCCTTTATGTCCAACCCAACGATGAAATTCGTACATAAGTTTTTGAAAAACTCATTGGTACTGCCACCTGGGGATCGAACTCGGGTTTCTCGACTCGAAATTCCGACCACCCAACAACTCGGCTATCGTGACTTTCATCATCAGGTAATTAATGTTTACGCGCAATCAGGAGCTCTCGTTTTAATTTTTATTATGTGATGTACTTGTCAGTAATTGATTGAGCCAGTGAAGTGAATACTAGATCAATGTACACGTAGTGTATTGTAGAGAACTCACGAATAAACTCTATTGATGAGAAAAACAATAATTTGTTATTGTGATTTGTGCACTGGTGTCCTTGCTGGTTCAGATACCACCCTTGGAGTCGGCAAAGATCTGAAATCCTCTAAGCAGTCTATCGCACCATAAGGTAGGTAAATACAACTTGTGTAAGAAAACTTTATACTATTCTTTTGTTCTAGCTCATCTAATGACAAATAACTATGTTAATTAAAATTTAAAACGATGGTGTACAAGGGCATTAGATTTTTCTGCAGAGTATAAAAGTTATCGTATTTTAATGAAATGAGTAATTTTTTATCATATTTTTTTGAGTGTGTGTAGGATTATTATTTTGTAATATGCTTCACAAGAAGATCATCTCTGGATGAAACTCAGAACTCCAGGGAAACACCGACTCTCTAGAAAGTTATTTAGTTATAAGAAATTTTAATACGATTATTGTAATTTATCTAAAAATTTCTGAAATATTCCCTTGCTGAGGTCTGCTGCCTTGTCCTTAGACCTTTCTCGTGGCGTTACAGGCTGGAAAGGGATAATAATAAGTGATAAAGGTTCATAGGCATAAACTCTTGTCACATATGACTATTATCTTGAAATGGTTTTATTACTATCATTATTTAAAATATATTTTTAATATAAAAAAATATTATTATGATATTTCAAACAGGTACTTCAATTTTATACATTTGTATTCTCTAAACATTCCCTTAACTAGTAAATATAATAGCGAGATCTATTATACAAATTTATTATTATATTCATAAGTTTTGAATTTTTGTCGATGTGGTATACATGCTTAGTAGTACTACACTATAGTAGAGCCACTCTCTAGTGCCTAGCGGGTATACCTGATACCAAACTGTGTGTAGAGATGTAGAGCCTGTCTAGTAACCATCATTTTCAAAAAAAAAATTAATAAAACTGTACAAATATAACACTGATTTCCTAAGGAACAATATGAACTAATGTTTAATCAAGTTTTGATGTTCTAATAGCCTGTTTTAAAATAGAGTCATTTAGGACATCCGATATTGACCGTAAACGTCGCTAAGGGGTAAATGCCGATTATGATAAAAAAAATTCTGATAAATTTAAAGATTTGTGCTCGATTTACTGATTACTTTATTTTAATAGGATGAATTTTTGTATTAATAGGATGAAATTATTAATACAAAGTAATATAAGTAACACTCACAAGTTTTATATAACATTGAAAAAACACTTTAATCTTCGGTACAATAAGATAATCCTTGATAGTTGGAAAGAATGGTCAGCGTAGGTGTGTCAACAATGCCCGCACAGCATACTCCATCGTCCCCTATACGATGCGACTTTTTGTAATACTGGGCTAACGTTCGACTGTTTAGAAAAAAATGTTCGTTTGTTGTACTCACCAAGTTAAAACATCCAGAGCTAAAGTAATCCAATTAAAGAAACTCCGGATCGTTTCATTCACAGATCATTTCACTATGAAATTATTTCACAGGCACTCTTAATTAACATTTAACAACTTATATTGCTACGATTTACACACAATAAAATTTCACGATCACACTAAAATCACCAGACTAGTGCGTGTCACATAGAAATCTATTAAATAACCGGTTTCTAAGAAGTAGGAGAGTGTAGTGTAACAGTTTGTTTTATGCAGCACAGTGTTTACAGTGGACGCCGTACCAAAGCTGTGTAGTCAACAGCACCGATACATAGACAACGCTACGCGGTCGACGACAGCGGCGGCACTGGCGGGCGGTGGCGGGTAATCGCGGGGAGCCCCACAAACTTGCTTGGCCAGCTTTTCTATCTCTTTCACAACATGCGCGCGCGTCGTTGCCACGCTCACCTCATGCTACAAGCGTTGCCAGTTTTACGTTGTTTTTTTTTGTTTTGTGTTGACGCTTCTAAATGAGGGGCCATAAAATAGAAATGTACTTTGTCGATTTGGAAGGGTAATAATAGAGTCGCAGACAGACTCTATAAAAAAGTAAGTCACCCATAGTAAAGTTTAAACTTATGCTACAAGTTCGCCTCTCTCGTAGTCGCTCTTGATACTATTGAATTAAAGCCAATCTGTAATCGACAATCTCGTAGTGTTTAAGTCCAAGGGCTTTCAAATCAATCAGTTATAACTCAAGACAAAATAACTTTAATACTCGATGAACAATATAGTAAATAAACATAATATTTTTATTAATATATATATATATATATATATATATATATATATGTATATATATATATATATATATATATATATATATATATATATATATATATATATATATATATATATATATATATATATATATATATATATATATATATATATATATATATATATATATATATATATATATATATATATATATATATATATATATATATATATATATATATATATATATATGTATATATATACATATATATATATACATATATATATATATATATATATTTATATATATATATGTATATATATACATATATATTCAAGTTACATATATAGTTTAAGTCCAAGGGCTTTCAAATCAATCAGTTATAACTCAAGACAAAATAACTTTAATACTCGATGAACAATACAGTAAATAAACATAATATTTTTATTAATATATATATATATATATATATATATATATATATATATATATATATATATATATATATATATATATATATATATATATATGTATATATATATACATATATATATATATATATATATACATATATATTCAAGTTACATATATAGTTTAAGTCCAAGGGCTTTCAAATCAATCAGTTATAACTCAAGACAAAATAACTTTAATACTCGATGAACAATACAGTAAATAAACATAATATTTTTATTAATATATATATATATGTATATATATACATATATATTCAAGTTACATATATAGTTTAAGTCCAAGGGCTTTCAAATCAATCAGTTATAACTCAAGACAAAATAACTTTAATACTCGATGAACAATACAGTAAATAAACATAATATTTTTATTAATATATATATATATGTATATATATATATATATATATATATATATATATATATATATATATATATATATATATATATATATATATATATATGTATATATATATACATATATATATATATATATATGTATATATATACATATATATTCAAGTTACATATATAGTTTAAGTCCAAGGGCTTTCAAATCAATCAGTTATAACTCAAGACAAAATAACTTTAATACTCGATGAACAATACAGTAAATAAACATAATATTTTTATTAATATATATATATATATATATATATATATTTATATATATATATATATATATATATATATATATATATATATATATATATATATATATATATATATATATGTATATATATATATATATATATATATATATATATATATATATATATATATATATATATATACATATATATATATATATATATATATATATATATATGTATATATATACATATATATATATATATATATATATATATATATATATTAAACTAAATTTAATGCAGCCCAGACGCAGCAGATGTATATGCAATATTTGTGATATGGGAATTGAATAAAAAATAAAAGATGTTAGACATCGTCATGTGTTGGGTGGGGATCATGTATTGAACAATGCAATCTTGTAAAAAAAAAAACAATGGGAACTGTTTAACGATGGAGTTTTTTAATTACATGAAAACACCTAAGAATATTAATTTTAATCCAGAACTTTTGCAGAATATCTTATCGTGCTATTACTGGATTGTCATTGCTATTTTCAAGTCGTTTACTTCAGTCACTTCTTACTACACCCGCAAATAATATCATTGTTTCTGAAAAAGTAGCCAGCGAGAACAGATCGTCAAGTGTCAAGATCCTTACTTCTTTCATTATTATCCCATACATGCACGTTTATGTATCCGAGTACTCTAGAGCCTCTTTTGAACCTGAGACGCCGCTGCCTGTCACAGTTCTGCAAAATTTTTGGTCTGTTTTTTTTCGAGATGGAAACACCGCCGTTTGTCGGGCTCCAATAGAATTTTCAAGGTTTGCCCCTTAGTCGTCTCGTATGGAATCCACGGGAAGAAAGAGGGTCGTATACTTACGTTGTAACCACACGGCAATACATATAATTGTTTACAATTGTTGTATAATCTATTTTAGTTATTTTTAATTTTATAGTTAACTTGTTCGATCCACATGTTGGTACGCCGTGTAGTAATACAAAAAAAATAAACTCTTGAATACAGTTATGGCAACGGGTAGAAGCAAAATAGTCATCTCATAATATACCAGATCAATATTAAACAGACCGGTGACAGGCCGCTACGACTAGACTGTGAGGGGTCTGGTACTGAGATTGTCGATTAGCTTGTCTTATGGGAGGCCTATTTCCTGCTGTGGACTTTTACAGGCATATTTTATTTTTGTTTTTTTTTTTTTTGGTTTGGCAACGGAAAAAAATTAATAAGATTTTAAAAACAAAAAAGTATTTCCAAGGACGTTTCTTCGTCTAACCTGTGAATAATATATTACTAAAGATAAGCAAAAAGAGGTCCAAAATGTTTGATAAGCGGAGCAGGTAGCGCGTCCCGTGGGTTACCGCCAACATTTGTCTATAACATCTGTCCGTTTAAATAATACAAAAATACCTGTAAGTCAGACACGACATTTTTAAAGCGTTATGAAATGCATTATTTTTTCAAAGCATAAATTACTTCTATTTTATTTTTATTACTATTACTTAATAAGGCAGTACCTTTGAAAATTATTATAATTAAGATAAGCTCGACATAAAAATTAATATTTTTACATAAATTAAGTAACTGTTATCAGTTCTGAGGACAGAATCACAAATTTAAGAAATAATTTAATTTGGGACAGACATAACACTGAAATTACTTGAAGTTGGTGTATTTCTGCTCCGAATTACGTTATCTGATATGGAACGGTTTACGATCTCGCCGGAGCCTATTTGCATATCAGAGGCGGGTGCGCCTTCGGAGTGCGCTACAAGCTGGGGGACAATATATTTCAACGAAAGACGACGTCGCTATCTCCTCCTTTTCTAGAGAGGGAAGAGAAAGGTGCGGATATTTGGCTTTTTGCCACGGTGAAATGAATATTTTTATTTCTTTTATAACCCTACGTCGTGCAAGTTAACCTACACCGAATGCTGGGAGTTTTTGAGATTTTCAAAATAGTATACATTACTGCCTACTGGTTTTTCATGTTCTTCTCAATCAAAATATGCACTGTTGCTTTCCGGTGCGGCATAAGCGACATGTTTCACCACCCCCATTTTCTGAAATTTCGTAAGAGGCGAAAAATAAGGCCTTGAATGTTTCAATTGTTAGCGATATACTGTGAGGTAAACATTTGAAGAAGGTGCAAATATAAACTTTGTGTGGAACTGCGACTGCTAGTTCGTTTGTGGAGTATAGTGTTTACGTTTTATGTGCAAGATACCTATTGTAGTGGCCATTTTTTTAGCTTCGAAGGGGAATAGGCAAGAAATTTTATGGCTATGGCTATGGCGTCGACATTGTTGTGTCCATTGTGGTATGTTAGCAAGGACTCGCACTTTTCGCACAATTCTGAGACACCATCCGTTGTGGCTCCGTTGCCAACCATATTTCGGCTAGCGAGGGCAGGGAGAGCTACATATCCCAATAACGAAATTCTTCTCAACAGTCCCATGTCGACTGTATTAACGGCGCGCTCCCGCCTAAATCGCGGAGAAGTAGGAAGATTAACATACCGTAATAGCTAACAAAATAAACAATAAAGTAAACTTCCTTTTACCGTAAGAATTTACGGTAGAAGGTGAAGACTTCAACTATGGAGGGAAAGGATATGGTGTTAAGGCAATGACGCAAACACTCCCTGTACAAGCCTCCTAGAGATGTGGGCTAGTCAAGGCAGCAGAGTATGCGGTCATCTGGCTTCGTGCCCGCAATGTAGGTTCTCCATTCCATTTACATTGGAATGTATGAATCCATATTATCCTAAAATATGATAATTGTTATGGTGTATAACCATAACAATTATCATATTTTAGGATCATTCCTTATGAAACATGCCCACAGACAGAAACATAATTTGATCACACCCATGCTATATCCTATTATTCTACTGGTATGTTCACTTATTTTATTTTCTTTGTTAGAATAAAACACAAAAAGTGGGATACCTACGGATTGTCTTTCGCCTGTTTCTTCTTCGGAGATCAGCTTATTACGAGACGTTGATTGATTAAAAAGTTATACAATGATAAAAGCAATTATATCCATATATAATGCCTGGAACTTATATTGATGAATACATTATTTAATTAAAATATAATGTAAGAGGGTAACATAATTGCAAATTACTTACTTTTTTACTTTAATTTATGAACACGTTAAGTCGATAAGCTGCAGCAGCTAGTTAGATAAGAATTTATATAAACTCGTTTTTATCTAAATATATAAAAAATATCTTCACGCCCAATACCCGCTACATTCCCAATACAGGGGTAGTCAGAGGTCTTGACATTTATGTCGTTTCAACCCACCTGCCACTGAAGATATTTTGGGACAACGTGATAAGTGGTGAGCTGGTTTTCATGTTCTTCTTAATCAAAATATGCACTGTTGCTTTCCGGTGCGGCATAAGCGACATGTTTCACCACCCCCATTTTCTGAAATTACGTAAGAGGCGATAAATAAGGCCTTGAATGTTTCAATTGTTAGCGATATACTGTGAGGTAAACATTTCAAGAAGGTGCAAATATAAACTTTGTGTGGAACTGCGACTGCTAGTTCGTTTGTGGAGTATAGTGTTTACGTTTTATGTGCAAGATACCTATTGTAGTGGCCATTTTTTTAGCTTCGAAGGGGAATAGGCAAGAAATTTTATGGCTATGGCTATGGCGTCGACATTGTTGTGTCCATTGTGGTATGTTAGCAAGGACTCGCACTTTTCGCACAATTCTGAGACACCATCCGTTGTGGCTCCGTTGCCAACCATATTTCGGCTAGCGAGGGCAGGGAGAGCTACATATCCCAATAACGAAATTCTTCTCAACAGTCCCATGTCGACTGTATTAACGGCGCGCTCCCGCCTAAATCGCGGAGAAGTAGGAAGATTAACATACCGTAATAGCTAACAAAATAAACAATAAAGTAAACTTCCTTTTACCGTAAGAATTTACGGTAGAAGGTGAAGACTTCAACTATGGAGGGAAAGGATATGGTGTTAAGGCAATGACGCAAACACTCCCTGTACAAGCCTCCTAGAGATGTGGGCTAGTCAAGGCAGCAGAGTATGCGGTCATCTGGCTTCGTGCCCGCAATGTAGGTTCTCCGTTTTTACAGCCTACCTGGTACCACTGAGTTTATTCTGGTGAACAAAATCAGGGGAATTGGGCGATATCTGGATGTCTCCGAGGTGAGAAAAGATATATGTAACATTGTGTAGGATTGTCATCCGTGATGATGTCAATGATATTACCAGGTGTCGATCATAAATAAATAAATATCTTGACTTAATTCCCAACACAAGGAAAGACAGAGGTCTAGTCTAGTTCTAGTAATTAAGTCCCTTCGACCCACCTTCCACTGAAGATATTTTCGGGATAACGTTACAGTTGGTGAACCTGACGCCGTCTTTATGTCTAAGCCAACGATATGTTTCGTACTTAACTTTTTGAAAACCCTTGGTACGAGCCTGCCATTTGGGGATCGAACTCGGGTCTCTTGACTCGAAATTTCGACCACCTAACCACTCGGCTATCGTGACTTTATATTCGTAATTACATATCTATTTTTTAAATTCATGTTAATATAATATAATAAGTATATGTAATTTTGTAAGGCTATCGTGACTTGAACGGTTCGATCATGCGGACAATGATCCTATAACTAGTATTTAATTTTATCGCAATAGTTTTCGAAATCACTTTATTTGCTATATGATTACTTAAACTTTAAACTTTGGTCTGTTGCTTGTTAAAAGTGCCGTATATAAAGGTTTTCCATGAAGGAAGGTGTTAAATTTTTTGTAAATTGTATAATTTAGCGCTAGATCTAATAATCAGTTCTATTTCCTTTTATCGCGGCTTGTAGTAGCAAGCAGCAGAAACTGTTACTAACAGCTCTTTTTTCAATTGTTATAGGTTTGTTGTGATTATACAGTAGGTGCATCTAAATCAATTCTATCGAACTGGCTAGATTTTTAATGAGATATTTTGTTAAAACTTTCACTTTTAAAATAAATTTGGTTATGGTGTCTTCTTTTTATAATTGCGCCTAATTTATCGATAGAGTTGTGAATGTATGCTTATAGGTTAATTAAGTAAGATAAATTATAGCTAATGAATTGTTAAAAGTAATAAATAATTAATACGAGATAACCAGATACAGATAAAGACGATATAAATAATATAAAAACTAAAGTAGTAAATGTAATGCGGCTCTCACAGTTTTTCGTCGATTATCGAACGCTTTAAAGCTGAATATCATTTTCGATAAGGAGAAAATGGTTATCTCGGTAAGCGATGGTTGAGGGTATTAAGATATCGGTTAGATGAGGCTTTGCTAACGACGCCGACTGACGTTCCACTCCGCCGGGAGGCACGGCGTCATCTTTTCTCAGCGCACTGCATAGATAAGCATTGCTCGCTATTTTTCCCCTCTCTGTTTAATCCAAATAGTAACTTAGGAGTGCAATATAAAAATAATGATTTATTTAAAATGCATTGCCTTTTAATGAAATATTAATCGTTTTCACAATGGAAGAACCCATCGCGAAAACTATTAATAATACAGGAATCTAAAAGACTTACTAAGTAAAATTAAAATGCTTTCAAATTACTTATCGTAAAACCTATTACTTTGCATGTTAATTAGTTGTGGTAATTAGTAAAATTGGGAAGTTTATCCATTAAATCATTCAAAACGAGTTTTCTTGATTACATATCTTGTGTAATTAAATTCTATAAAACCTCTAAAGAAAACCAGTTAGATTGAATATGTATTACAGTTTGTATAAATTAATAGTTACGTTACTTGATTAATTTGTTCAAGACAAAACATTTTTTGACGATTAACAAGCTTCTTCTTAGGATATTATTTGCAAGAAACAATGTTCCGTCGATTTTCCTATATATATCAAAGTATAAAATTGTACCTTTATATATTTAGAATTGATTTTCAAAAGAAATTTAATTAAATTAAACAAATTATGTATGCTAATTGCCAAAAAAGTTCAGTAGTGTACTATTCCATTTACATTGGAATGTATGAATCCATATTATCCTAAAATATGATAATTGTTATGGTGTATAACCATAACAATTATCATATTTTAGGATCATTCCTTATGAAACATGCCCACAGACAGAAACATAATTTGATCACACCCATGCTATATCCTATTATTCTACTCGTATGTTCACTTATTTTATTTTCTTTGTTAGAATAAAACACAAAAAGTGGGATACCTACGGATTGTCTTTCGCCTGTTTCTTCTTCGGAGATCAGCTTATTACGAGACGTTGATTGATTAAAAAGTTATACAATGATAAAAGCAATTATATCCATATATAATGCCTGGAACTTATATTGATGAATACATTATTTAATTAAAATATAATGTAAGAGGGTAACATAATTGCAAATTACTTACTTTTTTACTTTAATTTATGAACACGTTAAGTCGATAAGCTGCAGCAGCTAGTTAGATAAGAATTTATATAAACTCGTTTTTATCTAAATATATAAAAAATATCTTCACGCCCAATACCCGCTACATTCCCAATACAGGGGTAGTCAGAGGTCTTGACATTTATGTCGTTTCAACCCACCTGCCACTGAAGATATTTTTGGGACAACGTGATAAGTGGTGAGCCCGTCGACGTCTTTTTGTCCTAGGAAATGGTATAAATCGTACATAAGTTTTATTAAACACCCATTGGTACGAGCCTGCCACCTGGGGGTCGAATTAGGGTCTTTTGACTCAAAATCCGACCACCAAACCACTCGGCTATCATGACCGTATCTAAGAAAACATCTAAAGTATATTATGAATATTATTATATTACATATATGAAATTTTTTCGTTAAATTTTAATAACGGCAACAGGACGATTAGTTCAGCCATACGGCTCTCGTTTATGACATCGTTAAAACGGATGTAGATGCATCGCGGCGAGGCTTTACAGGTGCTACACAAAGGGTCGCGGTCGCTGCCGGTGGCGATCTAATTCCAAACAAATGCAAATCGAGTGCGGAACCGCGCGTTGGACATCCGTTTAATAGCGCATTGTACGTGCTGTTGTAGTATGGTCTAGTAATTGGTACGAAGGTAAACGCTTGGCTGAAAGGTAGGCGAGCTAGTTTTTTTAAACAAGAGAACAATTTCTCAAATTTGTTTAAAATTAGATTAAGGAATTAGGATTTCTACATTGTACAATTTGCTCCCCAAATTGTACAATATAGAAATACTAAAAATATATCAAATGCCTATGACATGCTTCCAAAAATATACTGAAAACATTTTAAATAACATTTGACTCACACACGAACATTGTTAATAAAATCTTTAGCAAGAATACATGTTAAACTGGTAGTGCTGTAATTTAGCTTAATTTTTCTCCTACTTACGGGAGAGGCCTGCGCTACAGTGATCTTCTAAAGTAACTACTTCGGGCCGGCAAGTGTCTATGTTTGTACAAAGAAATTCAGGATTCAGAACTAGCGGCATTAGAATGAGTAAAAGGACACTAATTCTATTGCATGTACGTATTGTTAACAACTTTTAAGTTTATTCTACGATTTTACTAATTCATAAAAATGAACATACCGAAGACAAGAGAGTTCATCCTTAACTGGAGTGACCACATTTGAGTCCCTCTAACTTCATCTCGTATCCCTTGATGCACGTGCTCTCAACCGTGAGATTCAATTATACACGCAATTAATTCCTATTACGATTTCAATACCCGGTAAATGCCGGAACTTATTCTGTATAGTAATAGACCGCAGAATATACTTGTTCTAAGATATCTTCCAATTCACAGAACGTATGCATACATGTGATTATGTGATTATATCCATTTAAAGCGTCATTCATCTACATTTTAAATGTAAATAAGTAAAAAAATTACAGCTCACGTAACAATGAAGACCGAATGGTGACCATGGAAGCAATTTGCTCGAGGAAGAGACGGCCAAGAGTCGGATTGAGGGTTGGATATTAAGATATTTGAAAAAAAAAAAAGCTAAATTTGACAGAAGCGAAAATGTACGTAAGAATCGTGCTTCGGCGATTTCTTGTCTCTGGCTATCCTGTAAGGGAGAGTGGATGAAAATAATAATATTAAAACAATGCATAAATTACAATGTCCATAAATTGATTTTTTAAATTTCTTCTTCTTTACAGCCTATCAAGAGTCCACTGCTGAACATAGGGCTCCCCCAAAGCACAAAGAATGAAACGAACTGTCCCCAGCCACCTGCATTAACTTTAAATTTCATTTTAAATTTCTACCCAATAAAATGGGCGTTTATATAACTGTAGTTTTATTTATTATCTACATTGATTTTATTTTAAATAGGATACTGCATTTCCACACCATGCAATCCTTGCGGTACTGAGGTAAAATCGCCGACCTAAATTCTTAAGCTGTGTGTTGGAGGATCTCCGATAGGTCCGAAACCAGTCGATACCTACAGCGATTGTTTAAACGTGAGTTTAGCAATTTTCTTTATTTAATTAATAATGTATCACAAAAGTCTTAATAATTTAATCCAGGTGATTAAATTTTTAAGACTTTTGTGTCACAAAAGGTGACTATAGGAAGTAGAAATGTTTAGCTTTATCAGATGCTTTGGTTTCGATTCGCTTTATAATGCCAATTTGGTTGCTGAGGGTACCGATTATATCAATCGTTGTAATAGGAATTGAACATTTATATTTTCTTATCTTCACACAATTTTCTATACTAGGGTAAGCAGAGGTCTAGACAATGAAGACTTTTCGTCCCAATTTTCGCTGAAGTTTGTTTGGTAGATTGTGATAAGTAGTCAGCCAATCGCCGTCTTAATGTCCAAGGTACCTTAAATGGTAAGATGTACTTTTTTTTTTAATTACCTTATTCAACAAAGTCCAGTACTTAAGAGACTTGGTAAAAAGAGAACTGCTGCTGAAAATCATAAAATTTTATTTGTGTTATTTCAATTTATACATGTATAACTAGTTATTGAAACGTGTAGTTGTTAGAATAAGGAAATAATCTGTACAGTTAATAGCTCATTAAGATTAAGAGAACATTTTAAGTTCGCTGGCTACTTCAACCATTTAAACTATCATTCAAAATACATATTCGATAAGGCCGCCAAATTGTACAATCTACTTACTTCAATGTTTAATTGTTTTCTTGCATTTTTTGTGGTGTACAATAAAATCATTCATTCATTCATTCACTCATTCATTCAAAATACGTATTTTAAATTTAAGTTGGAAGTTTGTGCTATTTTTTAGGCAAGCGGTTGTAAATTGACGATAGCGAAAGGTTGTATAGTTTAATTCTGCAACCTTAAAACTAAAGATAAAGAAATAAAAAATTACGAAACTCCATTTTAGCATGTAAAGACAAAGAAGATGTGTCGCTTGAAATAGCACCGCATATTAGCAGACTTAAGTGGTAGTGGGCTGATCATTATGGATGTTAGAAGATAATAGCGCAAAATGGCGAAACATTCACGCTCGCGTGTCAGCTGGTATGTCCTTGTTCAGCCAACGTGCGCAGGAAGTGGCTCATTGAGCCGCAGTGACCCGTGTCCATTGCCGCTCAACATTGTAACATGCAGTTTACAGTCGTACCCACTCGGAAATAACACGACAAATTTCACAAACACCTCCTATAGTGCTTTACATCCCGCATTTGCATACAAAGAAATCATCCCGTTGTGTAATACTTCGCGGAGACCTACCGTTACTCTTTGTGCTGCTAAAGTGTAATATTTTAGTACGAAGACAGCGAGTGCGACATTGCAAAACGAGAATTTTCCCTACATTAAAGAACCAACCACCGCAGTGTAAAATTATATGTAACGGCGAATGTTTACTATTGTTGTTGTATCTTCATTCATAGCTCATTTGTTCTAGGCTTTTTTATGTTTACAAAAGCACTATTTTGCTGTCACAGAATTTGTTACAGTAAAAATCCCTACCGGTTTTGTATTATCGCTATTGTTTTTAGTATTAAAAAAATGCGGTCATCAAAACATTTAAAGCCAAGTTACAATTACATAACTGAATGCATTTATATATACATACATTGCGTCATTAAAAGCGCCACGTGAGGGGTGTTGCCGTGTAGCCCGGACGTGCACAAGACGCGGGAATTATCTTCACACGACGTCATGCACCGTTGATTATCTCCCACGCGAAACGCGGCCTCTTATCACAACAATTAAATCGCATTGACCCCTCCTGACCGGATCCTTGTCGCTTCTTTGACTCAATAAAAGACAGCTTTGTTAATTTTTCAGTATACTTAAAGGCACAGCTAAAACGATGATTTAAAGAAAAGATATCACTATCAGAGATTTAACTTTTTGTATACTAATTGAAGTATTTCATCATGCCTTATTTTTTCACCCATCTCAAGAAAAGAAATACTATTAACATTTTTATCATAATCAACATTTAACCTATCAAAATTCCTTTGCTCAACATAGACGTCGTTCAAGTACGACGAAATCTGAGTTGACGCATATAACGTACCAGTCACACTTGCGTCCTTCGATTCCCTGCAATATTGAGCATGGAGTCACGCTACACAACGTTTGTCTATACGAAGCTGCGACTGGAGAATTTTTCATCTCTAATGGTTGTCAGTTCTATGACTTATTTTTCAGTTTCTGTAAAGTCATACAGATAGAACCTATTATTTTTCAAAAAGTATTTCTTTGTAAATATCAATTTATTGATAGATTCTAAGCAGACATTAATAAATTACGACCTCCGTTGACAAGTAGCGCAAACACCGGTTTTAAAGGTGTCGCCAGCTCTGAGGTTCCGTGTACGACTCCAGGACAGGGCAATGCAGAAAACTAGTTTCTAAAGTACAGACTCTATACAATCTATTTATATATTTACATTGTATCGAGTATTTGTGGTATTTGTGGTATTTTCTTGTTTCTTATTCCATAACACAAATCCTTTAGTTACTTACTATGGGTTCAGAACAAACGATATGTTGCCTAAGTTTGTATTTATTTACATATTACTACTAAATATATTTGTAATAATTATGAAGAAAAAAAATATTATTATAAAAAATTTATATATTATTTAATTATAAAGAATATGAATTTTATTTAGCAGACATATATATATATATATATATATATATATATATATATATATACATATATATATATATATATATATATATATATATATATATATATATCCTTGAAAATTAATGCGATAAGATTAGCGTTACTTATTGTTATCCATTGAAAGCACACAATTGTAATCGTTTATTCCGACTTCCTCTTCCTCGGTGGAACCGAATGCGTACAATCGATCTCAGGTTTTGAGTGTGAGAAAATAAGGCCTAATGAGGCACTCGGTCGTGGGAGTTTTGAACAACAAAAGTTGCCTCGGCGACGCTAAATGCAATTTCCCACAATATATACATATATATCCGACTATAAAAAATTTACATCAACTTTTATAGTTACTAATCAGATAGAAAACAACCAAGAAATAAGGATAGTGCGCAAAATTTGATTCCCATGGTACATACACAATGATGAATGATCTTTAAATAACCTTCGAATTCGCACGCTGTCATAAGAAAGAGTAATAAGTTTGTTTGTTGTTATAACGCTTCTGCTGATATCTTGTATATCACCATAACAAATATATCTTCGGATCTTTTCACGTTATTTTTAATGTCAATTTTACAACAGCTTGTAGTAAAATTAATACAATGTTGCACTTACATTTTGATGACATTGTCTTAACAATCTTCATTTTGTTACATAGTAAGTTTGTGTTGCGTTATACCCGTTCTTGCCTTCTGTTAATTAGTCGCTAGCACGTCGTAAGAAACTACCAAGACTCTAACGTTATATAAGTTTATTACACATGTCACTGAGTCAACTTAGAACAGATGACAAATGATTGTGATAAATGATTCTATATTGTCTTGTCTCCAAATAATTTGGATTTCAGTTCCATTTATCAAAGTGTTGGTTCATTATGTAAATATTTATGTACATGTATTTACGTTGTCTTGAAACTGTTTTCAATTTAATATAAAAGGAAGTAATGAAAAAAATGTAATTTTATTTGTCCATCTTTTACTTTTCTTACATATATTATTATATGTGCTCCTAAATGAAAGTTTATTACACAAGCAATTTATAAAGTAGAATATATTGTTACGATGTGTGTTTAATCACCTGGTAGTCATGTACCGATGAGTTTTTCAAAATTTATGTATATCGTTTTACGCTGGATTTTAAATAACTTGTCTGAAAAATAGCAAGAAAAATAACTTTTAAATCGGAGTAGTTTCAAAATTCGACGGAATCTAAAACGTCTTGATCGGTTTGGAAAAATTATTTTTGTTGGAAGTCCGATAGCCGAGTGGAGTGAGGCGGTCGGAATTTCGAGTCGAGGGACCCGAGTTCGACCCCTAGGTGGCAGGCTCATAGCAATGGGTTTCACAAAAACCTATGTACGAATTATAACGTTGGCTTGGACATAAAGACGGCAACGTGCTCACCACCTGTCACGCTGTCTCAAAAATATCTTCGGTGGAAGGTGGGTCAAAAAGACTTTATTGTCTAGACCTCTAGCTACACCTATATAGGGAATGGCGTGAAGATATTAATTTATTGATTTTATCAACTCAAGGAAAGCCAGATCAAAATTAGAAAATCTAAGTAGGGCAGCAGTTACATGTCTGGTACTGCAACTGTAAATCCGTGCCGAGCGTGGCTATTAGGAAAGAGAGATGACTGGAATATTTGTAAACAATTATAGTAAATTAAAGAGAAAGAATAACTTTAAAAAAGTATTCACATTAAACTATACGAAAGCAACTAGCTATTAAAAACCAATATTCGTGCAGTATTACGGAACTTTCCAGAATGCTTACTTCACGACCGTTAGCAACGAGCTAAACACGGATAGTAAACAAATGAATCTGGCAAGCGAAGCAACCAACCATTTGCGTTCTAGGCAATGTACTGAAATATATGTTATACGAGAAAGATTATGGTTTTAATCTTCTACGGGTACGCGAATGCGGCTTGCTAAAAGCTATGAAAAGAAATACTAAACATTTTTCAACATTTACATTTCACAATTAGCAGAAAATGAGAAGGCTTTTAAATTTGCTGCGTTTAGTGATAATTTATTTGTACAATATATTGCACCTGATACTATGTTAAGAAATATAAAGTAAAAAGAAAAGAAATTTCACAGATTTTAAGTAGTGATTAAATAAAATAAATCCATATAAGTTTAATCATAGAAATCTTGTTCAAGAGCTGGTAGCTACCTGTTAGCTAGCAATAATCCTTTTGTAGTTTAAAACAGTATATTTTAAAGTTTGTACCATTAGTCACCAAGTCAGGATATTTAAATGAAATTTTAAAGACATTTTAAATAGTTTTACACTTTTTTGGTGTACTTCAGTTGTTGCAAATTCCCTTGCTCAATTTATATATAGCTGTGTAGTTACAATGGGAGAATATACCATCCCTATTTCTCGTGAGTGTCTTAAGAGGCGAGTAAGGAAAAAGCCTTGATTTTTTAAATTGAATTGAGCACCGACAGGTAGCGGGATAACTATCTCAAAAAGAACAAGACCAAAATTTTGCAGACCGATGATGGCCAGCTGTGTATAAAGGGCGAAGTGCCTGGTACGATCGACAATTAGTTCGGCAAGCGTTGCTATTATGACATATCCTCCCTTACATGAGAAGCTACGAGTATTTCGTTCGTTAGAACGTTACAACGTTATTATGATAAAGATGAAATTTTTTAAGAGTTAAAGACAACCTAGAGGAAAAAAGGAGATTGTATTGTGTGAAGCTAACACAACTGCTGATATTTTGCTGGGTGCAATAAACTAGTAAACTAAACTTATATGTGTTTAAATAATGCGCGAATAAATTAAAATTCGGACGTTACTGTACATTCATAATTGTCAAATTTTAATTACATACTAGCCAGAACAGGGTCAAAAGTGCTTACCTGCCGTGGCTAATATAAACAAGTTGAGACTACAATCTTTGGAATATGTGTAAGCTTTTGTTGGCATTTTCTTGAAAACGCCTTTGTTCAGACGTACATTAAAATAGTAACTGAGATTAAAACGTTGTGGGAGTCATTGTTGTAATTTTTATCATGGAAGTTCTTATATTTATATGGAAGTACTAAGGTAGTGGGCCACCTTAAGGTACTATGTAATAATGTATGGTTGTGATAAGAGAATATTTTTGAGACAGATATCTGCAATACCGGTAGGTAGTTCCAGGTGTGATATTGGCTTATAAAAAATGTTCTAGCTCCACGCCCTTACTTAATAATGTTGTATTATCCAGTACCAAGGTACAAAAATGCATCTAGTATCCGGTATAAATATGTACAAATGAAATGTATTTCTTTAAATTTATAGAGTGTCCTTATATACCTATTTATTACTTTAAAAGTAGTTAATGTCGTTAGAAGTAGTTCAGGATCACAGAAATAAGAATCTTTGCGTAATGTTATGGGAAAAAAGCGAATAATTTTTTATGTTTAATTTTTTTTACAAAATATTTAAAGAAAAAGTAAAAATAAAAAACAAACGTATTTCCAATACTGGTGTAGACAGTGGAGCTCTTTCGAGTCACGTTTTACTTGGATTTATTACGAGACAACGTAAAAGGTGGGAGTCCGTCGTCGTCTTCTTGTCCACCAATAAGTATTCATATAAATCTTATAAAGTTGTTATTGAAAAAATTACTTCGCAACCCTCCGCATGCAAATATAAAAAAGGTATATGTTACCTGGTCCGAAGAGAAGAAGACCACCAACCTCCTTCCCACAGATGTGTGCACTAATTTCACTGTATGCACCACCACCACCACTACACTCAAACCAGGTAACATATACCACCACCGAACACGTGTTTCGCCTCAAAACAAGGCATTATCAAGCGGGTAAACTCTACGATGAGCGACCGCAGAGTTTTCGTTGGTGGTATAAGTTACCTGGTTTGAGTGTAGTGGAGGTGGTGCATACAGTAGAATTAGTGCACTCATCTATGGGAGGGAGGGTGGTGCTCTTCTTCGCTTCGGACCAGGTAACATATACCTTTTTATATTTGCATGCGGAGGGTTGCGAAGTAATTTTTTCAATAACAACTTTACAATGAATTTCCGCAAAGTAACGCCTGAGTCAATTAACTATAAATATTATGTAAAATTCGTTAAGCTGATTGGTAAGAGCCTTGTTCATGAGAATAGACGTGTGTTTCCTACTTTGAATTCAGATCACCCAAACATTCGGCTATCGCGACTTAATACATTATATTCTATACTTTACAACTACTAAGATAAGATTTTACCTAAATATGTATTTATCTGAATGTGTAACAACAGAACCGCCCGTATCTAACAACATATTTAAACAAGAAAAATATTACTTCATAATGTATTTAAATTGTCCAACGAAAACACTTTTTAATTTAAAGATTTTATGTTACTTATATATGATACTGAGATAATACTAGATTATTTACTATATAGTATTTTTTTTTATTCTGCAACATTTTCTTTTTATTGGCAATGAAACCAAATTACATGAAGAGCATTGTTGGTAAGAAGCGGACGCGTTATAGTGTCTAGTGGGATCGTTGTCGTTTAACCTAAATTATATGATTAGCTACCACGTTCTCCTCAGCGAGCCCTACCTACCCATCATTGGCTAGGGCCGGGAAGTCTGTCTGTTAAATTCAAATCGATTTGTCTTAGTTATAAACTGAATTATGTATATATGCCTAAAATCAACATTTCGCTTCAAATGTTTTAAATTTCTCTGAAATGTGCACGATTTTTTTTCATCATTAACAAAATATCTACATATATGACCACATGTTAGGTATACGATTGTAATTGTTTTTTATGGAAACATTTTTTAGTAGAAAGTAAAAGAAGGAACGACGAATTAGTACCCGTGTGCATCGCGAATTATGTACACGTCTATAGCATACGAGAATTCGTCAAGCACCTTTTCCGTCTATGACGTTATTAACGATTTACGAGTTGTTAATTTGAGATACATTAAATATTAACATATTCAATGTATCTGTAATAAAATTTTATTGGAACTTTTAAATTAAAATTTGTTCTGAGGGATTTGATATTATAACCGAAAATTCAATAATCTTATGTGTTTTAATTAAAAGTAACTTCGAATGAACAACATAAATAATAAATTGATGCTCATTAATTTATTATATATGCAAATTAATTTATTTATATACATACATCATGCGTTAACATTATATACCTATACATATCCATCAATGATTTATTTTTCTCTGATAATTATTATTTATCTTTGAAAATACTTATCACATTTATTTTTCATAGTTTAGTCTTTTGAATAAAATTTGTGATGGAATTAGTTTCTTTTATGTTTACATCTATTCCACTCTGTGTAACCTGTAAAGAATAAATTCAGCATGTTAAAGTAAACAGTAATTGCACATGTTCGCGGAAAGTTGGAAATAAACGTAGGCGGCCGGCACGAAACGTTTCCTTAGGAGCGAAGGAGCGCAAGGCGGTACTGATGCCGGTGCGTGGCTCATTCGTTGGTTTATACTTCCCGCGACCGAAATAATCCACAATCAGCACCATCCGCTATTGAACATCAACTATCGCTGCCCGTATGTTAGCAACGATTTAAAAATAACTAACACATCGTTTCGAATTACTCGTATGGCTAAAGATTTATATGGATTTTTAAACGTATTTAAACGAAAGCGCATGTAATGCATAGTACAATGTTTAACAGGCTCACGCCTGTAAGGGCAAGCAGGGATTAAAGATTTGAATTTGGAATCAGCCCCCAATCGTCGACGACCATGTCCTATCCGGTTTGCCTTACGGCATACTAAAAAATTCCATCAACACCATCCTGATGCTTGGTAATCCACCACAGTGCATTTTTCACCACGCACTTGCACTTTATGGTATGTGCTGCCATCAGCGGTTTTTCCGGACCCTATAGAAATTCAAGAAAAGCGCCTATACCTTTTTCAAAGGCCGACAACACATCTGCTATGCCGCTGGTATTGCGGATGTTCATGGGCGGCGGTAATCACTTTGTTTATCAGTCAAACAGTTTTTTTTTAAAGAATACTAGCAATGCCGAATAACATTACTAGTATTCCCGTTAACCACTCCAATTAAGCTGCAATGCTTGTGTCAGGAGTTGGTTTACGTCAATAGTCGAATAGCGGGGCCCGAACCTGCGACGTCATATTTCGCAGTCCGCACCCTAAACCATTAGGCTGTTGCCGCTCAAACAGTTTGTTTGGCTGATTGTCGTGTCAGCCACTGAAATTAGATACATGAAATTTGTTATGCAAATATTTCATTATAATCATAAATCTATATATGATGTAACATTTTAGAAATTAAATTTTATTAAATTTAGGGATTAAAACCTACATTAATAATATAATATGCGTCAATTGTTTATAGCACCTTAAAATACAGAATCGCTGAGTTTGTATTAGAGGTAAAATATGCTTGAGGTAAGATGGGAGAAATATCTATGGCAATGATCTATTTTTCCATATTTGTGGAGCGGCCTCGTCGCAAGATTTGCTCGTTGAAGATCGTTGTATCCCCAGGCCATTAGATACATTCAAACACAGATGTCGATTGTTTCATTATTTATGCCTATTTGGTCTACGGTGATATGTTTTATTGTGAATTTTAATTTCCCAAGGAAATATATAGCCTAAATCGTAATTTGTTAAAGAGACCTCTGGTCTCTTTAACAAATTATGATTTATAACTAAATTATGATTTATAACTCCTGCCTCCTGATGATGGTAGTAATTGCATTATCACTTTGCTTTCGTAGTTTCTTATTACAACGATTTTTTAATGCGAATCTTAATAAATTTATCTTGTCCATATTTCTGCAATACACTTTCGTAGCCAAGTTGTTAGTGGCCCTGCCTTCGAAGCAAAAGGTCGCGGGTTCGAGTCCCCTTGGATACTAAGCCGGCGTTGTACTCACCACCTGTTACGTAATCAATATCAATAGTAGAATATAAAAGGAGGTTATAGCTACGTTGAATAACGTCAATGAGTGCTGAGTGATTACATAGTTACGAGTAAAATATACGACACCCTTTCTTTTCACGTAGGCGTTGTAAGAGGCAACTATGGGAAAACGGCTGTCAGCAGATGACCCGATATCTATATTGAAACAGACAGGTGACAGGTAGTACGCGTATAATGTGCGATGTGTTTAGTACTGCTATCGCCAATCTACTTGCCAAGGGTGGATTATGGCAAACTATTCAAAATAAGACAGTGCTTTTATGATGGTGATTACGATGACGTCACGGTCAGTTATTGTGTTAAGGACAACAGACGTGTTTAATTGCTTGTTATCTATCTTGTATATATTAATGCAGCTGTATTTAACCCTGCATGTAACTTTGTATTATATTTATTTTACATTAAATTTTATGCTAAAAGTACGAGCTGAAATAGAAAAATTTTCAGGAATACAGTTTTTTTTTTAAATTATGATGTCGAATCGTAATAATATAACATATAGTAAAATGTTTACTATAATTCAATACTATATTATGTTAAAATTGTTGTAAATGTACATTTGTATGTTGCATGTGAAAAAGAGAATGAGCTTTTTTGAGGTTATATAATAATAACCTAATATTCTTGAAGTGACCGTTTTAGGTTGGTGAATCATTGATACAAGAATTAACAGGAACAGTTATATAGTTGATAGTCGCGATAGCCGAGTGGTTGGATGGTCGGAATATCGAGTTAAGAAACCCGAGATCGATCCCCTGGTGGCTGGCGCGTATGGGTTTTTCACAAACTTATGTACGAACTTATATGTAGGCTTGGACATAAAGACGGCGACGGGCTCACAACCAGTGACGTTGTCCCGAAAATATCTTCGGTGGAAGGTGGGTCGAAGGGACTTAATTGTCTGGACTAGGCCGCTGTCTACCCCTGTATGGGAATTGCGTAGAAATTGAAAGATATTTATTTATTTATAACAGGAACAATATATTTTTTTTGGATAAAAGCAGTTTTTTTAAGGTTTTAAGCTCTGTCCATTCCGGATTTCACTCAAATCTCAATGTTTGAATTTGTATTCAAACAGTGAGAATTATAGCTCAATATGTACTGAAAAAATATTTTGTATTTGTTCATATTTGAAGTCGAGTAGATGCATTATGTAGCACTGTATTTGGCTCAGTAATTACAGGAAATCGGAACACAAAACCGAAGTGTTTTTTTAGGTATAGGTACATATTTTCTACGTCTGTTTAGTTATTATATATGAAAGCTGGGCTACGTCTGTATCATTGAACTAATATGGGTTATTAATACTACTTAAATAGAAAAAATGGGTAAAACCGATATTCACTTCTTTCTTTCAGGCCACGGTTAATCGAATATTGAAGGCATGCACTTTTCAAAATCTCTTACATATAAAAAATATTTTTTTAATATAAGAAAGTCGAATTTTAGTAAAACCTCTAACATATACAAAAATTACCTTCACGCCATTCCCAATACTGGGGTATACTCTCTCAATTAAGCCCTTTCGACCCACCTTCCATCGAGGACATTTTTTGGGGCAACGTGACATGTGGTGAGCCTGTTGCTGCCTTCAGTCCAAGCCAATAACATAAATGTTACATAAGTTTTTGGACAAACCCATTGGTACGAGCCTGCCACCAGAAGATGGAACTCGAGTCTCTTCACTCGAAATTCGATCAACCACACAACCATGCGGCTCTAGTGATTTATGAATGATTTAGAGATTTGCTGCTATCATATGAAATTACCTAGATTTGTCTGGGTATATAAATATTAATTTATTGTTCATAAATGGGCAAAAACCGTTCATCGGTTTAATATTAATAATTTACATTTATATACCAATAAGACTTCGTGTATAAAATTATTAACACCTAATGTTAAACATTTCGGTGATGCCACTGTAGTAATAAACGGGGAGAAGCCTTGTGGATGCGGCTATTTGTTGTACAATCAGCTAGAATTGTTTTGTTTTTGTAACATAATGTCATATGGTATTCTGCTACGGGACATGCAGCTGACATAGAAATAGTATTTATATAGCAAAAACGAGTTATATATTAATAATATATATTAATATCAAGAAATTAACTAACTTTATAGAAAGTGTAGTAAATTAAGGACAGTAACCTCTGGGAATGAAGTGATCACGCCCAAGTTATTTCTACAAAAAATCTTATCTTATTATGAAAAGATTGACGCATAAAAAGGAAACATACGGAGTTTCTTTCACCTGTTTTTTCTCGATTAGAGATACCTCAATAGGAAACAATGGAAGATTAAAAATGACTATCGACAAATGAATGAATATTCTAGTTTCGATAAATAAGGGATTTTAATAAGATGAAATTCTACGTCGGAGTATTTCTTCTCTGTTTTATTTAAATGAGCAACTACAAGATGTGTGGAAATGTACATGTACATTACATGTTACATTAATTAATAAATAATGTAACCAAAATTTGGTTTAAATATTATTGAAAAAAAAATTTTATATGTTTAATAAAACCTTTTGACAAAAACTTTTTAATTATGTCTTCTTTAAATTTAGGTTTCTCAATCTGTTTTTGTATGTTCAAATTGAAATGATAATTTAATGATTATTTATTCTTAAATTAATTTATTATTTCTTTCTTCTTAGGTGGGTCAAAGGGACTTAATTGTCTAGACTTGACCTCTGTCTACCCTGTATTGGGAATTGCGTGAAGATATTTATTAATTTTATTTATTTTTTAAAAATTGCCTCTTTTACTTTACAGCAAAACCAGTCGTGGCTTAGTAGAATTCTTATTAAGTAAGTATAGCGGATAGAAAAACTAGATGCTTGTGGGATAAAAGTACGCACTTGGCAGCGTCCCATGATGCGATAGTGTCCGTCATCGGAAACGGGGACCGGTTCTAAGCATTCCTATAAATCCTCCAACGCACTGTTACCGCAAAGTTCATTGGCACTGTATTACAAGGAGTAGCATATTCTAGATTTATATGTCAATAAGAGTATATTGATATTAAATGTATCATTGTCAATTTAGGATTTCATAGTTATAACGGTATAAATATTTGAAAAAGATCAATTCTATAATTAAAATCAAAAGGAAATTGCTAATGGTTATGTGTTACAGATAATTTATGTTTTCCTACAGCAGTAGTAAATGGAACGGGTTAGCTATTAAACAAAATACTTAAGTGTCATAAATAAATCATACTCCTCCTGTTGTGTTTTCCTTTATCATAGAGCAATTGGAAAATAAACCTATTTATTACAAAATAGAGAAGGTATTAATTTCATAAAGAAAAACAATTGTGTTGTTACAAATTTATCTGTAGCCAATTACCTACTTAGTCCACGTATTCTTGGCATTATTTCGATTAAAAAAATATGGTATTTAGATTAAAATTATTAAAAAATCTTAATTATCTATCATCGCTGGCTTGGACATAAAGACGGCGACGGGCTCACCATCTGTCACGTTGTCCCGAAAATATCTTCGGTGGAAAGTGGGTCAAAGAGACTTAATTGTCTAGACTTGACCTCTGTCTACCCCTGTATTGGGAATTGCGTGAAGATATTTTTGATATATTTTTTTATTAATTATCTATATACACATAAATATCTATATTCTCTTTATATACATAAATAATGAATTATTTCATGTTCACATCTTAATGGTAATTTAAGGCTCTTGTCACACAGAGGTTTACTTTAATTTCAATGCTTCCTTATATAATAGGCAATTGCTTATAATAACTTTTAATTTATCGATAGTGATACTTAGTTTTTTTGCTAGAATTCATTGATTGCATTTAATACTTCTATCACGTACCCCAACGCAATAAAAACCTTTAACGTATTGGTTAACAGTTTTTGAAATATATTTGAATCTTTTAGCATATTGGTAAGGACATTTTGCCGACGCTTTCATTATCAACGTCTTACCTAGTGATGATTGTTTAGACTTCTTATTCTAGAAAAAACTTTATTCGAAAATATTTATTCAGAACTAGAAATTTCCTTGTACATTCTCTAGTTTTTTTTTTTATTTTTTTTAGTTTTGAAACATCGTAAAGTGGCAATAGAAGAAGCTTTCGGTATCTAGAGAGGTACTGCACGCGTAGAAGTTTTTTTTTTAAGAATGAGAAGATTCAAAACATTGATCTCTCACTCCGATAATATAAAGCATATCTCGTAATAATATTTATCGACAAATTAACGAATACGATACTTTCTAAGCCATCATCGTTTGTTTTAATAACCAGATATCGGAGTATGTGTTGACCTTTTTCATCCATTGTATTGTTAATGTTATGCGATCAGATATCACGCTCGCGTTACTGTAGCAGAAACAAGATAAATTCACGTAAACACGTTCGATTCAGTTTCAGCTCATCAAAAGGGCTATAATATCTGAAGACTGGGATTTAAATGAATTGATCTAGTGTTAAGTTTTTCCGTCAACCATATTCTAATCGCAGAAGGATCGCAGGGTTTTCGTAATACTTACACAAACTTAGTAACATTATTGTACCTGGCCCAGGCCCGGCAGTGAATCAGAAAGTAGTGAAACTACAAAATTATGAATCACAGTACCTAAACTTTTTCTTAACTGTGATTAAATCTCAGCTGTTGAAGGCCGAATGGGCAAAGAGAATGAAGAAAACTCTGCAGCCACTATTTACAGGCAATTGTGTATCTGGTTTCTTTCAGCTCTCCGTAGGTATTTTTAAATATTGCTTTGAAGTTGCTAGATTTATTATATCAGATTTATTATATTTTTTAACGATGGAAGGAATCCATCATTAAAAAAACCTATATAACTAGTTCTATTGTAATAATTGTGGTATGAAATTAAAGTTACTTAAATTATTTCCTCCACTTTGCATTTACTACTAAAATTTTTTATGCCATATCATGAAGTGAGGGATTTTTTTGTGATTCTGAAACATAATGTGTTAGAGTAGATGTTGTGGCTCATAATAATATCTGTTCGTTGTACAATTAACGTATTATTTGTTACGTTCTATAAATTATTCTCTAAAACACAATAGAACAACGCTCGTTATTAGATAGACAAAAGATCGGCTTAACTTCAAAATTGATGTAGGACACGTTGCCAAACACTAATTACGGTTGGAACCGCAGTATTGTTCGGATGTTACGCAATTTTACACTTTCACTTAACTTTTTAATCATTTTGGATGCTGAGCAGTTTTGTTCCAACTAGATATACAATCTATACAATACTTGTTTATTATAATTGTTCGCTTATTATATTTTAAATTTAAAAATTCATCTTTATTTTTATTTAAATACATGTTTAAGTAATTTAAACGCACAAAAGCCTTATAGTAGTGATCATAGGGACTTGTTAATATTATTCACATAAGTGTATTTTCAAACTTCTTCAACCATTAATATTACACATATAATTCACATTTATGAAAATAATAATATTAATTGTGAATTCTGGATGGAACTATATGTATGATTATTTATTAGTGTAGTTATTTACTATAAGCATATTGTTTATTTTATCCATATTCAGTTTCCAAGACTCAGTGATTCCTAATATGTACGTATTGCATAACTTGTTTGTGTCAGATGTGTAATAAAATCCCCGTTTTTCGCTAATCTATAGTTATAAACTACGAACTAAATAAAGACTAATTAAAGTATATAAAAAAATCGGCTTCAATATTTCTTTAAACGCTTAAATATCTGTATGTTTTTGTGTGCCGACGCGTTTTTTGGTTGGAAAATAACCAAATAACATTTCAATTCATCACATATTTATTTTGCATACAAATTGACTAAACATAACACTTGATCACGTGGAAACAACTAATAACTGAAAATATAAATTTGTCTATAAATTCGGTTATTCATGGCCAGCTTGACGTATTACGCGATTTCATAACCGTGACGCGGTTGCTAAAATAGCATGGAATTCGATCACGTTGTTATTGTGTGAGTGCGACGGAAGCTTTTCACCAAGTGCCGGCACAAATTGTTGATTACAAAAGAGCAGCAATTGAGACGTCAGTGGCGCAGGAAACGGGCAGATTGAAACTTATGTCTGCTGCGTCGCAGGCGACGTTTGAGAACAGGTCGCCTTGCCTACGCTCCAACTAACTTTTGTCTTAAATCGGCCACTGTCAGAACTAGTTTTGCAGCATAAATATTGTGTAACAAAGAATTATTGTCGAAATGGTTTTGATGGTTTCTCTTGAGATTTATTCATATGTTGTTAATAATACGGGAGAAATTACCTAATGAATAAGTGTAAGTAACCGCATGACGTGAAACTAATAAACGTATAATTTTTCATGTTATTGAATAAAATTACTCGGTTGTATGTCGAATTTATTACTTACGCCAGAGAGACTGTAGCTGCTAATGAAAATGGTTGAACAAAACGAAGTTGTGTTATTGCGATTGCGAGTAATGTCAGAACAGAAAGATTGCTACATTTTAGCATATAAAGATAAGCCCGCTTTGCTATTCCTTACATTAGCACAGCGTTGGTATTTTAATACGCGTCATTTATATCGTGACATTTTGTTAAATTATCGAAACAATTTTGTTAAAAAGCATCTTTACAAAAATGTAATATTTTCTTAATATGAAGGTTTTTCTTTAGGTTATGAAAATATTATAATAGAATTAGAAGAATGATCTTTACCACTTTTTTTTTAAAAAACTAGCGTCTTTTATCTATTTTGGTGGTAGTATGTTCGCATAAAAAAGTAATTTGATAGATAATCCGCCTGCTAAACGTTAATGTTAGAACTGGTGGGCGAGTTGACTCTACTGGTATAACGTACCCTGTAGGGAACACAAAATTACCCCCAAATGGATTCCCGAGAACGGGGTCCCATGTCGTGGCGGTGGCTTAGTAACCGTTGGACACCCACGGGGCATCAAGAGGAACCTGCAACGCCGGCCTAATTTAGCAGGGTAATGGCCGGCCCGAGGTGGCCGCTTCATGTCCATGACAGCCCACTCCGGATATGTGTGGAAGAAGCGTTTGCCTTCCCACCGCTCTCCGTGCACTCCACGGCCGAGGTGGAGTCGCAGTTGAAGGTGTTGGTTTGCCATGCCAATAACCCACCACGACTCGTGTGGACACTGCTGATACGGCTGAGATGGGGCCGCGGGGGCCTTTCCGCCTCAGCCGCCCTCCCTGCCCTCTGCCCTCCGGTCTACGGCCAAAAACTAGATCTGCCGTGGGGTGACTGTTGGGCTGGTGCTGGGTTAAGCACCCGCCTTCCCTGAGCCTCAAGGCCTCCGGTGGCGGACTCGGGGGTTCTCGGTGCGTTTCGACGCGTCTAGCGTGTCGGGACACGGAGAGAAGCCATTCTCTCCCGAAGAGAGGCTGCCTTGAGCGGCTAGTGCGCGTGGGGTCGCGGATGTTTGCGAGAGCGTTGCCCTGGCCCCGCCAATATGAGGTAAAGGCGTGCGTCGGTGCGAGCCCGACTTCAAATATACTTGTCCCCGCGGGGGCAGGTATACTTTAGGTATTTTTTTACTACGTGTAAAAAAATAGAGATCAAAAAATTTTATAAGGGAGAATGATCTTAGGTATGCACAAGGTGGTTGACCAAATATTCCACATACACAATCTTCTGGCAATTTCCTATGCAAAAAATTGGAATGATGATATTGGGGAGTAAAGATTTATTTTGTATCCTAATGTAAGCAAATGCAGCTCAAGTTGAATCCACGTGGGACGAATCCAGCGAACGAAATCGTCGAACGAATGTGCTGAATTCTTATCTTCTACCTCCGACTGTTAGGAGCAGTAACTTTACTAGAGTCGCCACAAGATAGACGTCACTAAATATATACTCGTCAGTTCAAATTCAGTGCTGAAAATAAGCTTAATTTAAAGTTTTATAATCATTCGCACACTTCGTGTTAATTAAAATCATATGAGAAGTTTAATAATAAATAAATAAATAAATATCTTCACGCAATTCCCAATACAGGGGTAGACAGAGGTCTAGTCTAGACGATTAAGTCTCTTCGACCCACCTTCCACCGAAGATATTTTCGGGACAACGTGACAGGTGGTGAGCCCGTCGCCGTCTTTATGTCCAAGCCAACGACATTCGTATATAAGTTTTTAAAAATCCCATTGGTACGTGCCTGCCACCTGGGGATCGAACTCGGGTCTCTCGACTCGAAATTCCAACCACTCGGCTATCGTGACTTTTTTGTAATACTGTGTAACTATGAAAAGTTTGAATGAATTATTATGTAAAAGGACAATGGTAGACTTTTATGTAATAATTCCCTGCAAGCATATTGCTGCCTTCAAAGTATTTTAGAACCGTCATTAGCTTAATAGTTTTCAGGCCGGTCTGAAATTAAAAGCCTAGTACTGAATACACGACTGGAATTTAAATGAAACATTTATAAAGTTGCTTATAAGAATTCCTGTTAATCTTACGCTTCAAAGGCCTTTATTGTACCGGTGTAAATAATTGTTCATTAATTTGTCTGGTAAACAAACTCTATATATAATACTTTCATAACGTCCATGGAAATCGTTTAATCACCAAATTAGTTTCCACTGATATATAAATCATTGAAAACAGAAAGTTATAAAACCTAGTAATACAATAGTAATTGCAGAAAACTAGTAACATTAATAAGCATTGTAAATAAATAATTAATAATGTATTAATGATAAACTATAATATTAAAATAGTATTAAAAGTAAGTAACTAAAATAAATATTCAACATCCTTAACAATAATGGAATACATTAAAATATAGATTTCAGAATGGTTTCATAGATTCTGTTAATAACATTTTAATTAACCTATATATGGTCCTGTTTGTTCGCTTGTAAAAGTTTAAATTAAGATTGACTTTTTATAAGTCAATTGTCTTATACAGGCAATAGGCATCTCCAAAACTAAGAATTGGTTTTTATGACTCACATCTAGACAGCAGATATCTTAATTCTTACGGACCCTACCTTCAAACCTGGGTTGTGGGTTCCTAACGCGTTGAAATAATTTGTTAGGATTAATATATTATTATATCAGAGTTTACATTTTACCATTCTTAGCCAATAACTTGTTCACCATAGTTAACATAGTCTTCAACTACTGTAATGCTGATTTATTATAGTAGCTGAAATCTGATAGTTAAATAGCAAGCTAGCATGGGACATTAATAGAGTGCCGCATGTAAACTTGGTGTAAACGTATAAACATACATAATTACGTACATACATACGATATAGGGAGATCATCATATACATTGCTCTCATTTAAGCAGCATAAGCATTGGTGTTATACCGAGAATAGTGAGTATTTTCTGTATAAACTGACCGGGTATCGAACCTCAGAGAGAAATGATGAAAACCGGTGAATACGTCACATGTCCACGGAGATCGTGAATGATATTTTAATAACTTAGTTAACTATTTGTAAAAGTTTACTGCATGATTTGCTAAGTGATGGGCGTCCACAGTACCACATATAACACAGCAGGCACGGTCTGCAAGTAAATAAATAAAAAATAATTTTAATGGTAGTAGAATGCGAGTTCTTTTTCTTATTTACTCATTTTCACATTAATAAACTTTTTACGATCTGCTCATCAGAAAATTTTATTTAATCACATGAAATTGCGGTGAAAGTATGAAAATCGTAAGTAAAATTAAACTTCGTTTCCGTTATATCCCATTGTTTTCAAATGACTCATTGGAGTTCATCATCACAATAGGAACAATCGGTAACTCGGAACAATCGGTAAGATGGGTATTTTTCTTAAGCAAATCGTAAAACACGGGCTTTCTCATTATAAAACGTTCGATTGGGTCTGTTACAAGATATAATAAGTACAACATATAATAAGTACAACGCCTAATTATTAATATTGTATATTAATTAAAGAAAAATTCACCACGGACGAAGCTGCGACTACCGCCGTACCTTGAAGATTGTATATTTATTATGTATTTCCATACTTTAATTGTATTGGGCCTAAATATCCAGTTTTAGTTTTTATATCTAGTTATTTAACAATAAAAAATAATAATAATAATATATATAGATAGGGACAACATCACATACATTGCTCCGACCCAAATGTAGGATGCTAAAACATTGAGGTATGGGAATCGGAAACAACGAAGGCACCACAAACACCCAGACCCGAGAACATGTAGAAAAAGTGATTTTTCTACGTTGTCCCGACCGGGAATCGAACCCGGGACCTCGAAATGGCGACACCTTGAAAACCGGTGTTTACGCCACTCGTCCACGGAGGTCGTCGTTTTATATTATATATGCGTTTTATATATTTATAAGTATTATCATAGTTAAACTATGATTATATTACTGCTATCGAAATAAAGTAGAAAATGTAAATGTTTCGTGCTCTTACTGCATATAGATGCAAGCTTAATATTTTAGTGTAATAAACCGACATTGTAGCTTTGCAGTTGTATGGACAGTAATAAAAGCTGTATACAGTAACACAGAAAGAATAGTGACAGAATGTTATAATATTGGATTTTAATTTTTCTTGGTCAGTGTAGTAATGTTTATTTATTTTTTCACCTGTCTTTCGGAGGTCAAGGACAGGCGATGTCGATATTTATTTCGCCCCAGGGTCGCAATAAGGGCGAAATTCCACCAGCCGTTGAACCCTTGGGAGAGTATTTATTCGCTCGATCCTTCAGGCTCAACGCCCTAGAATGCGAAAGTGCTCTTTTTGGCGACCAAAGCCACATGTGTAACGAACCCCATGAAAATCTTGACTGGAATTCCGATCACCCCACCCTCGGCTATCATGACTTATAATTATCTACGCATATAAATAATATTGGAGTGTCTGTTTGTAATATTGAAATAACCGTTTTTTACTAGTTGTATATGAATATATTCGGTCTATACACCAAAATAATTTTTTTTCCAATTTTTGGCTGTCTGACTGTCTGTCTTTTTGTTTGTCCGGCTAATCTCTGTAACGGCTGGACCGATTTTAACAGGACTTTCTCTGACACATAGCTAATGTTATAGGGAGTACGTTCATACGTACATAGCTACGTTTATTTTAGTAACATAGTTAGGGTTCCGCGCTAAGTTTTAAACCGGGAGCAACGCCGCGGGGGGCAGCTAGTGTTCAATAAAAATCCATATAAGGTCCTTTATTATATTCTACTCTCCTCTACGATATATACTAATTACGTATATTTTCTACATCGTTTGAAAGTATTGTTGCTGACAATGTTGGGAACATAATCGGGTGAAAGTGTGAGTGAGGTGTCCGCCCTGGGGTCGCGACCGCACGCTTGCGTCACGCCCCAGAATTTGTAATGACACAGCACACTTTCAGCTTCGCGATTAAGACAACGATAAACTTCACGAGGGTGTCGGCATTTTTGAGTCTCAAGCATTTTGAATAGACACTATCCATCATGATTACATTTGCGATTTATATAAAGTCAGCAAGATTATATATGACGAGCGAAAATTTAGATAATAAATTCTTAGCCCAAATTTTATTATCGAAGGTCAAGCATAATCATTACTTACTATGTGTAAAATAATTATTTTTTCCCGTGAGAATTGTAAAAGCCTTGAAAATAAAATGAACGTTTGCTATAGACATTTAGCGAATTCCTCTTAACTTTTATTTTAATTATAATTTTTAAAATCATCTTATTAAAAATTAGCATAACGATGGTGGCAAGCAGCGTAGCAAGCATTAGGTGTTTTATATAACAATCGCCATTTCGTAAAGTTTCTTGATCATATACTTTAAATAGGAGAGGCCTGCAGTGGTATTTAATCTTGGATAGAAATGTAGTTGTAATTTTTTTTGTATTGCAATTTTCTGACGTTAATGACGAGACGATTGTTTCTGACGAGCAATACATAGAATGACTAAAGCTTCTGACAATTATTATGATTTTAAACTATCTTTGTTTACCCCAGAGATTTACACAAAACGCCTTTCTACCTACCTTATGACTATCAAAATTTTGCGTACGGGCACAGATTATTAATAAATTGCTACGTAAGTACAAGGTACTTTTGTGCACTCGGAAACGTTTTTTGCCAGCGTTGGCTCCATACTCGTAAACTTGATAACCGAAACCTATACCGAATTGTGTTGTAAGACGAAATAATCAAGGAATTATTTGGATAGATTATCACATCAATTTTTTTTGCTTCAGAATTGTTCCTTTCTTGTGAAATTTTTAGATATGCGCTATGTTATGCACATTCTTTGGAAAATATAATACAAACAAATTTACTTCTATTTATGCCACAATTCAATTAGTTTGTTTTAAATGTCTCACCGCATAGGCATTTATAAGGTTTAGAGCAAGTGATATTGCACAAAAAGGTTAAAAACACCTTACTTCTTTCCTTAACTGCAGGTATGCTAATAGTGTAGGTGTCTTATATATTAATTAAAAATAAAGGTGTAGTAGATAGACTTCATCTTGTCGACGAGGAAAGAGATATTCAATGATGTCTCTGTGATCAACAAGATCAAAACGGGAAGTGATCACCGAATCGTGAGAGGCATCTTGAATATCGATCTCAGGCGAGAGAGAACTCGCTTGGTGAAGTCTACACTTCGACCATCTCCCGCCCATATCCAAAATGTCGAAAGTTTCCAGCTGGAACTCTCAAATCGCTTCGATTGTCTGAACGATTGCGTCACAGTGGACGAGTTAAACAATGGGTTCGTTGATACGGTCCAAGCGGTGGGATCGAAGTACTTTAGGTCTCGCCCCAAACAAAAACCTCAAAAAATCTCTTCTCAGACCTTAGACTTGATGGCCACACGACGAGCCATTCCGCTGCAGATCTCCGAGGATGCGAACGTTCATCGGCAGCTCAATAGACAAATCCAGAAGTCCTTGCGACATGACATTCGCTCCTATAATACCGAACGTATAAAGGAGACGATAGAGCTGAAAAAAGGCTCCAAAGTGTTTGCAAGAATGGAGTCTATTGGGCAGAGCCGATTGACCAGGCTTAAGAAGAAGGACAGTGGCGTAGCTTCGACAAAGGCTGAGGTTCTGGAAGAGATCGAGAGGTTTTATGGACAGTTATATACCTCAGTAGCCAAACCCATTGTTAACTTGGCCAAAGATCCAAGAGCCAAGTTAACTCGGCATCATACCGAAGATATCCCGGACATCAGCCTCCACGAGATTAGGATTGCCTTTAAACAGCTCAAAAATAACAAGGCGCCGGGCGAGGATGGAATCACAGCAGAGCTTCTGAAAGCGGGCGGAACGCCGGTACTCAAAGTCCTTCAGAAGCTCTTCAATTCCGTCCTGCTCGAGGGCGTGACGCCAGAGGCGTGGAATAGGGGTGTTGTGGTACTGTTCTTCAAGAAAGGCGACAATACCCTTTTGAAGAACTACAGACCGATCACACTCCTAAGCCACGTCTATAAGCTGTTTTCGAGGGTGATCACGAACCGTCTCACTAACAGGCTCGATGCCTTCCAGCCTCCCGAACAAGCCGGTTTCCGAAAAGGCTACAGTACCATAGACCACATCCATACGCTGCGGCAGGTTATACAGAAGACCAGAGAGTATAACCGACCACTATGCTTAGCATTTGTGGACTATGAAAAAGATTATAGAGATTATAGAGAGAGAAGAGATATTCGATTGAAACGTGGGCGGTGTTCCAATCTCTGCAGCGATGCCATATTGACTATCGGTATATCGAGGTGTTGAAGTGCTTGTACAGAAACGCCACCATGTCAGTCCGAGTACAAGAGCAGAAGACGAGGGTTATTCCACTGCAGAGAGGTGTTAGACAGGGAGACGTTATTTCTCCGAAACTGTTCACCGCTGCTTTGGAAGATGCCTTCAAGCTCCTGGAATGGAAAAGACTTGGCATCAATATAAATGGCGAGTATATCACTCACCTTCGATTTGCCGACGATATTGTGGTCATGGCGGAGTCGCTGGAGGATTTGAACATCATGCTCAATGACCTAAATGAAGTTTCCCAACAGGTGGGTCTTATAGGAATATGGACAAGACGAAGATTATGTCGAATGTCCATATTGCACCTTCACCTGTATGTGTTGGGAGCTCAGTTCTTGAAGTTGTTGACCAGTATGTCTACTTGGGTCAGTTGATCAAGGCAGACAGTTCCAGCTTCAAGGACGAGGTCTTTCGACGAATCCGACTCGGCTGGGCAGCGTTCGGGAAGCTCCGGAGTGTCTTCTCGTCCAAAATACCTCAGTGCCTGAAGTCGAAAGTCTTCGACCAATGTGTGTTACCAGTGATGACTTACGGGTCCGAAACGTGGTCCCTTACTATGGGCCTCATAAGAAGGCTCAAGGTCGCTCAAAGAGCTATGGAGAGGGCTATGCTCGGAGTTTCTCTACGAGATCACATTAGGAATGATAAGATCCGTAGAAGAACTAAAGTCACCGACGTAGCCCAGCGGATTAGCTCCTTGAAGTGGCAGTGGGCGGGGCACATAGCGCGTAGAACCGATGGCCGATGGGGCAGAAAGGTTCTGGAATGGCGGCCACGTACCGGCAAGCGCAGCGTCGGACATCCACCGACTAGATGGTCGGACGACTTGACCAAGGTATCGGGAAGACGCTGGATGCAGGCCGCAAACAACCGGTCATATTGGAAATCTTTAGGGGAGGCCTACATCCAGCAGTGGACTTCTTGCGGCTGATATGATGATGATGATGATGAAAGGTGTAGTTTGCTTTTAAATTAAAACCATATTTAAGTTTTATCCCATATTAGTCCAAAACATTTAATAAATTTCAAACGAAAGGTTGGTATTTTCAAAGTAGAATATGCCAATGTTTTCTTAAAAATTATAAACTGTGCGCAATCTGGCTTCTGGAAATCCAAATCAGATGACTGTATTTTATTTCATCACATGTTACGTTGTCTCAAATAAGTTATGGTGAAAAAGCGGTCGAAAGGAATTCTCTACCTGCAAACTGGTATTAGTAGTAGAAAAATAACGGCTTGTCCTTTGCCCCTGAAATAAATCGATACATTTAAAAGTTAAGCTTAGTTCTAATCAAATAACATAATGCCAATCTCTGTGACGAAATTTGTTGTTGAAACTGTTTACTTTAAGTTATTTTGGATCGGTAATACGATTAAGGCTCAAAGGTTTTAGCTACGTAGTCGTAAATCTATTACCTATTTGTTAAAATTTTGATATTATGATTTAGATTTTAACAAACAATTTACTAGGGGGGTGCTATGAGGCACTTATACTATGTAAATAGCTTTAATCTTATCTATCTTATTCACCTTGATTAAATTAGGAATGTTAGTTTTTCGCCTTCACGCATTTCCCTTTAGTACAGGGGCATTAAGAGATAGAGTAACACGTAATGGAGTGATTATGTACTCTTTGGTATCTGGAAAATTAAGACATTTCGATCGACGTCACCGTAGTTTATTTGTGACATAGTGACAGATGTCGAGTCTGTCACCGTTTTGCCGTAGCTTAGACCAATTTATAAACATACAACTATAACTATATAAATTTCTAATTTTGAAAAAGTCGTCTTCTTCTTAATCGAACTCGATCCGAGTTCTCCGATCATACAATCACTTGGCTATTAAGGACTACTTTTTTGTACAAAAAAACCACGTTTATTTGTTAGGTAAATGTATTTAGAACAGAAGTAGGTTTTTTTAAGGAAACATGTTTTCTTAAAGTTACTACATTAATTTAAGTAATAATAATAATAATAATCTATGGACTTGAAAGTCTAGCATAAACGCATATCCTACCTAATATAAAAAAGAGGACATAATATAAAGTGTTTATTTACGTTAAAATTAAAGATTGTCACAGTATGGTTTTCGGGTTCCCTACATCCCAGTAGGAAACTGGACATTGATAGTCAAATGCGGGACGCTATTAATTTATACATTACATTACACAAAATTAAGTTTTTGGATCTGTGAATCAATATACGAGCTTAAAGTAAAGCATACTAAGCTAGCAGAGATAGGCTTTTAGTATTTTATTAGCAAGGTGCAATGAGGCACAAATTGGTCGACGCAATCACGCCGGCCCGGTCGAATCTCATTAACGGTCGAGATTGATAGCCCCTGGAAAATGCTTTAAATTATTTCACGCTACATTAATATTGAATATTCACGTCGGCGATGCAGCTATTAAACTCTTAGCTAATAACTTCCAATCTAACATCGAGCTTTGTTGTTCGACCTGGCATACGCGTTAGATATTTTCTATTTTGATTCTATTTCGAAATATTTTGCATATCCAAGTACGTTCGGAAACATTTATCATTGTACTGCTGTCAAGAGCTAAAAAGAAACTTACTTATCTTTTACTGCTAGAGATTGGCCCTCCCCGTAAAGAAGATTTGCCATAATCGCCACGCTGGGCCAGCGGATCGGTAATTGTAGCGCTGCTGCTCTTTACGAGTCACATTTACATTGGTCTAGTATTTTCGAAATGGTACCGTCTTATGGTAGCCATTGCTATTTTTAAGGATTTTCTTTTAGTCGTCCTGATAACTTTCCCACGAGAAGAAAGTTAATTATAATTCTGCTATAACTTGGCTGATCAATAAATACTATTTATTAAAATTATTTTTGTGTCGGTTACTTAATTTTCAAGAAGATTGCTTTATATGTTACACTACCAATAATACAATGAAACTCACGCAAAAAACTTTTAAATAGGCATTCGAAAACTTAATATGATATTGTAACATAATTAGATTGGCTCTTATTTATTAACGCTTATTTTACTGGATGCGTTAGAGACGTTAAACAATTGTCCAATATTTTTATTTTCTTTCCAGTAAGTACAAATCAATAGTTATTATTTTATTGTCACTTTGGTTGTATCAATTTTGTTCTAGTCACGATACACGTGTGGTCGGAATTTCGAGTCGAGAGACCCGAATTCGATCCCCAGGTGGCAGGCTCATACCAATGGGTTTTCAAAAAACTTATGTACGGTTTTATCATTGGCTTGGACATAAAGACGGCGACGGGCTCACCACCTGTCACGTTGTCCTGAAAATATCTTCGGTGGAAGGTGGGTCGAAGGGACTTAATTGTCTAAACTAGACCGCTGTCTTCCCATGTATTGGGAATTGCGTGAAGACATTTATTTATTTATATTTTATATTTTACTTTGGTTGTACTTACGTTGTAAAAAGGTATTAATCTTTACTTCTTTGTATTTCATCTTGTATAGTATGTGTTTAAACAAATAATATAACGCTGTTACTGTCTGCTATTATTCGGCTCTCTGTGAGGTGGATTTACCATAAATGCCACGCTTTGCATCAATGCTGTACTAGACATTTGAGACTGGCTTAATTCGCGTTTGATATTTTTCGCAATGTTTTCTTTCGCCTCTTGTGACAACAAATGTTATTACGACATATATTTTTACATATATTTTTACGACAATACTAAGCGGTAGCCCTGAAATATAAAATATCAAAAGCCTAAACTTATAATTTTTCTTTTTATCACTTGCTTATTTTTATATATATACCTGCATTTTAAGCATCTTCTAATGAGTATGTTGTACTACGAGCGGGATTTGCGGTTTGCTTATCTCTTTTCCTTTTGCGTTAACTTTATGTTATGAGTAAATAAAATACAATGTTAAAACCCTTTTATTGCAAATGCTTAAAGTTGTTTAACTTTACAAAGCAAAACGTGCTTACCTACATGAATTATTGTTACTTAGGTTGATGACATAACGCCTGGGAGTGGTCTGCAGTCACGTACAAGCACACAAACTGATGCTTTTTGTACTTACATTCAAAATGTAGTCGAAGATGTTGTTGCCCTACGGCAGGAACTCGAGGCAGAACATCGAATTTATCCGAACCCAATTTAAATAGATAAGTAACGGTTTGTTACGCAATGGAACATCGACCCGGACTCCGAGTGGAGTCCATTTGATCACTTATGCATCAAACGAGTTCCGACGTTTCCCTTCGCCTCGTACGCTGTTACAGCTACGTATACGTCGTCTTCATAAATTTAATAGCAAAAACTTTTTTCTGTTTTAAGACCGTAGTTAATTGATGAGCGTTAGTTACTTATTGAACAATAAAAATAAAATTGAGTAAGTAAAGTGGCGTAAATGAGTCTTGAAAGGAGACTATATATTTCATCCATTTGCCATAGAGACCATCGATTCGTGGGTCCTCGCGCGATGCAGTTTCTGGAAGAATTGTAGCTGCGACTGGTCGAAGCCTCTGGTTCTTTTATCGCTCAACGGTTCAGCCTAGCCATTCAAAGTGGCGATGCAGCCAGCGTTTTTGGTACCAAATTATTGAAAAAAGTGAAGAAAAAAATACTTTAAAAGTCACAGATATTCCGTAAGGGATAACTCAAAGGAATGTTAAAAATTTCACATAAAGTATCACTTTGTATTGCAGAATTGTACGTACCTTGGTTACGTTAATTGATGACGTACGGATTGTAAGCGCGTGCAAGAATGTTACGTATACAGATTAAATACATCTTTAAACTTTAGAGTTTTAGTTGTATTATTCTTTAAAGTTTGAGTGGAAAGCAAACAGTTATTAATGTATAAATTTATTTATTCTTTTTTTTGGAAAATATGCTTTACAAGGAGCGGACTTAATGCCTTGTGGCATTCTCTGTCAGTGAACCCTCGGCAAAGGATATTAGTTATCACGGTTTTTAACTATTTTAAACTAATGTTGAGTTGTGATAAGTCCGGTAAATATGCCGATGCCTTATAGCTTTAGTTATAAGTATAGTAAAGAAATTTTACAGCAAGTAAAATAAAACTATCAGGTTAAGACATATTAAAAAAACGTACTTGTTAAGTATTAAGCCATGAGGTTCAAGTTCAAGTATAAAATATACGAGGAGATAGATATATTTGCTCTTTAAATTATTTATCTATTTATTATTAATATTTTATTTATTTGCTTTAGAGGTCTGTATGTTCCTAACATATATTTATCGGTTCTACAAACAGATGTATTCTCACTTTTAGATTACTTAAGAGAGCTATTACAATTGTAAAATTACGCACGGTTGCATAGGAACAAATCGTTCAGTGAAGTATTGCAAAATGTTGACGAACAATTCATAACGGTTATTGAAATTCGTCCCGTACAAATAACTGTTCTTTAGACGGGTGTGGAAGTAATCGGAGCATTTAGAACTAGTTTTACTTTAATAATTACTATAATATAATGTAATAATACCTTCACGTCATTCCCAATACTGGTGTAGACAGAGGTTCAGACAATTAAGTCCATTCGACTCACTTTCCACCGAGACATATTTTTGGGACAAAGTGACAGTTGGTGAGCTAGCTGGTCGCCATCCTTATATGTCCAAGCCAACGTTATATAGCCGTAGTTGTTTTTTCACCTCATAGTCCCTTTACTCGAATTCCGATCACCCAACCACTCGGCTATCATTACTATTATTATTATTATTATATATGAAAAGATAAGAGTGGCATATTTTTAAGCCTATATTACCCCGGCCAGTTACGCATCCCAGTTGATTAAATTTTTTTTTGTGTTATACTAGCCAGTTGAATTTAGCAGTATATTGTCATATTTTTATCATTTTTAAGAGGGTATCATCAGTAAATTCCATCAAAGTTTTCAAAAATTGAAGGAGATCGATATATAGACTAATGAATAATTGTAAAAATGATTAATTTCGAAGTTTTGTTTCTCATCCTTGTCCCCCTTTTCGAACTTATAAACGCCTCCTCATAGGAACGACGCGCCTGGACAAGTTGCTTGCCCTTTGTAAGATACATGATTGAAAATGAGATGATGAGAAAATCTTGAGATGATGAATTATTAGAAACAATTCATTGTAATCTTGCACTTGTAGCTGTGAAGGGGTGGTGATGGCAAAAGCAAATCCACCACTTTTTCTATATATTATTTACTTTAGATGTGACCCTGTAGTCACATCTTAAGTAAAACAAATGTAAATGGATAATGGAAGTTTTAAATAAAAACAAATCTTATAATAACTGCCAAAAATTACTCGCGCTTTCGGAGACAGAGAGTTCTGCCATAGACATTCGTTTACGAGCTACCTTAATATGCAAGTAAAATGTTCAACTTAAGTTAAACTTTACTTTTCGTTGCTGTTATCTAATAATTTATTTAAATTGTTTTTTTTATTGTTTTTAATGTATAGAATTGTGGAAATGAATAAACTTTCTTTCTTTCTTTCTTCTTTCTTTCAAGTATATCCAAAGGACTGTGAATCTTGTGGTTTGGTTTTTTTTTTATAGAAATGGGAGGCAAACGAGCAGGTGGCTCACGTGATGGTAAGTGATTACCACCGCCCATAAACACCCGCAATACCAGAGGCATAGCAGATGCGTTGCCGGCCTTAGAGGTGTGTGGGGCTCCGGTTACCTGCACTCACCAGACGAAACGCAGAAGTTTGTTAGAATTCTACTTCACGCCGTATTCTGTGAGGTGGTGGTACTTCCCCGGTCGAGCCTGCCCATTCATGCAACGGAAAAAGCTGATGCGTGGCTGTAAAAAATTGGTATTTTGAATATGTCAAAATCAGTCTTATTTTCTATAATTTTCTTTCTATTCTCTTACTTATATTTTTAATAACCTGTGTAATTATCGACAAGCTACTGGTAGTCCTACTCAGTGACATGTGTGATAAAATTGTTATTATACCAGTAAGTGAGCCCGTCGCCGTCTTTATGTCCAAGCCAACGATATTCGTACATAAGTTTTTGAAAAACCCATTGGTACGTGCCTACCAACTAGGGATCGAACTCGGGTCTATTGACTCGAAATTCCGACCACCCTACCACTCGGCTATCGTGACTTTTTGTGACTTTTAACATCACTTGAGAACGGTAAACCTTTTATTATTATTTTATCATCATCATCATCATTAATCATCATCGTCATCATTAATCATCATCATCATTTAATCAGTCTTGAAGACATCCACATTGTAATCGGACGGAAAGACTGATGCAGGCAAATTATTCCAGTCCTTTGCTGAACGCATTAAGAACGATGAAGCAAAACGCTTCGTCCGAATGCACGGTATATCCACAACAAAAGGATGGAAACCCGCCGTGCATCTTGTTGTCCGATGATAGAAAGGGGAAGGGGGAATTAACTCAAGTAATTCCTTCGCACACTCTCCAAAATGTAACCTGTAGAACACCGAGAGACTGGCCACCCAACGTATGTGTTCGAGACTTGACAAATTGGTAGTAACCAAGTCAGGATCACCGATTAGCCGCTTGGCCCGTCTCTCCACCGAGTCCAAGGCTGCCAGTTGATATTTAGGAGCTCCAGCCCATATGTGGCTGCAGTACTCTACAGCCGACTGGACCTGAGCTATATAGTCTTGTTGATAACGGTGATAATATAATGATTTCTTCTATTTGCACGAATATTACACATCTTAAATAAAACGATTTTATCGAGTTTTTTAATTAGTTTTTAACATTGGATCGGTGGTGCTGTAAAGCATCCGAACCGTCGGGAAGTAAAAATAGTTTGTTTAAGCGTTTCTGATTTGAATTTTGTTAGAGGCCCACAAATGATGAATATAATTGAATTAAAAGTTTATATGACCACATTACATATATACCCGTTTGGTTCTCGGTCAGTCACCCTGAGTTCCTTACAATTATTGTTAAATAAGCTAGCAAAGTAAAGTGTAATTGGTAACAAAAAAGATATGTTATTTGAATATGTAAACTAAATATATATTCAATGTTAGAAGTCACAATAGCCGAGTGGTCGGAATTTCGAGTCAAGAGACCCGAGTTCGATCCTCAAGTGGCCGTACCAATGGGTTTTTCTAAAAACTTATGTACGAATTATATCGTTGCTTTGGACATAAAGACGGCGACGGGCTCACCAACTATCACGTTGTCCCGAAAATATCTTCGGTGGAAGGTGGGTCGAAAGGGACTTAAATGTCTAGACTTGACCTCTGTCTACCCCTGTATTGGGAATTGCGTGAAGATATATTTTTTAATATGTATTCAATAGCCCATGACAAATTGAAAGTATGCGTTAATTAAAAAATAAATGTAAGAATTTTAGCCGACTTCAAGAAAAATAAGTAGGTTCTTAATTCGGTTGTGTTCTTTTCGATTTGATTGAGTACTGAATTGTTATTGAATTATTAGAAACAATTCATTGTAATCTTGCACTTGTAGCTGTGAAGGGGTGGTGATGGCAAAAGCAAATCCACCACTTTTCTATATATTATTTACTTTAGATGTGACCCTGTAGTCACATCTTAAGTAAAACAAATGTAAATGGATAATGGAAGTTTTAAATAAAAACAAATCTTATAATAATAACTGCCAAAATTACTCGCGCTTTCGGAGACAGAGAGTTCTGCCATAGACATTCGTTTACGAGCTACCTTAATATGCAAGTAAAATGTTCAACTTAAGTTAAACTTTACTTTTCGTTGCTGTTATCTAATAATTTATTTAAATTGTTTTTATTGTTTTAATGTATAGAATTGTGGATATGAATAAACTTTCTTTCTTTCTTTCTTCTTTCTTTCAAGTATATCAAGGACTGTGAATCTTGTGGTTTGGTTTTTTTTTTATAGAAATGGGAGGCAAACGAGCAGGTGGCTCACGTGATGGTAAGTGATTACCACCGCCCATAAACACCCGCAATACCAGAGGCATAGCAGATGCGTTGCCGGCCTTAGAGGTGTGTGGGGCTCCGGTTACCTGCACTCACCAGACGAAACGCAGAAGTTTGTTAGAATTCTACTTCACGCCGTATTCTGTGAGGTGGTGGTACTTCCCCGGTCGAGCCTGCCCATTCATGCAACGGAAAAAGCTGATGCGTGGCTGTAAAAAATTGGTATTTTGAATATGTCAAAATCAGTCTTATTTTCTATAATTTTCTTTCTATTCTCTTACTTATATTTTTAATAACCTGTGTAATTATCGACAAGCTACTGGTAGTCCTACTCAGTGACATGTGTGATAAAATTGTTATTATACCAGTAAGTGAGCCCGTCGCCGTCTTTATGTCCAAGCCAACGATATTCGTACATAAGTTTTTGAAAAACCCATTGGTACGTGCCTACCAACTAGGGATCGAACTCGGGTCTATTGACTCGAAATTCCGACCACCCTACCACTCGGCTATCGTGACTTTTTGTGACTTTTAACATCACTTGAGAACGGTAAACCTTTTATTATTATTTTATCATCATCATCATCATTAATCATCATCGTCATCATTAATCATCATCATCATTTAATCAGTCTTGAAGACATCCACATTGTAATCGGACGGAAAGACTGATGCAGGCAAATTATTCCAGTCCTTTGCTGAACGCATTAAGAACGATGAAGCAAAACGCTTCGTCCGAATGCACGGTATATCCACAACAAAAGGATGGAAACCCGCCGTGCATCTTGTTGTCCGATGATAGAAAGGGGAAGGGGGGAATTAACTCAAGTAATTCCTTCGCACACTCTCCAAAATGTAACCTGTAGAACACCGAGAGACTGGCCACCCAACGTATGTGTTCGAGACTTGACAAATTGGTAGTAACCAAGTCAGGATCACCGATTAGCCGCTTGGCCCGTCTCTCCACCGAGTCCAAGGCTGCCAGTTGATATTTAGGAGCTCCAGCCCATATGTGGCTGCAGTACTCTACAGCCGACTGGACCTGAGCTATATAGTCTTGTTGATAACGGTGATAATATAATGATTTCTTCTATTTGCACGAATATTACACATCTTAAATAAAACGATTTTATCGAGTTTTTTAATTAGTTTTTAACATTGGATCGGTGGTGCTGTAAAGCATCCGAACCGTCGGGAAGTAAAAATAGTTTGTTTAAGCGTTTCTGATTTGAATTTTGTTAGAGGCCCACAAATGATGAATATAATTGAATTAAAAGTTTATATGACCACATTACATATATACCCGTTTGGTTCTCGGTCAGTCACCCTGAGTTCCTTACAATTATTGTTAAATAAGCTAGCAAAGTAAAGTGTAATTGGTAACAAAAAAGATATGTTATTTGAATATGTAAACTAAATATATATTCAATGTTAGAAGTCACAATAGCCGAGTGGTCGGAATTTCGAGTCAAGAGACCCGAGTTCGATCCTCAAGTGGCCGTACCAATGGGTTTTTCTAAAAACTTATGTACGAATTATATCGTTGCTTTGGACATAAAGACGGCGACGGGCTCACCAACTATCACGTTGTCCCGAAAATATCTTCGGTGGAAGGTGGGTCGAAAGGGACTTAAATGTCTAGACTTGACCTCTGTCTACCCCTGTATTGGGAATTGCGTGAAGATATATTTTTAATATGTATTCAATAGCCCATGACAAATTGAAAGTATGCGTTAATTAAAAAATAAATGTAAAATTTTAGCCGACTTCAAGAAAAATAAGTAGGTTCATAATTCGGTTGTGTTCTTTTCGATTTGATTGAGTACTGAATTGTTATTGAATTATTAGAAACAATTCATTGTAATCTTGCACTTGTAGCTGTGAAGGGGTGGTGATGGCAAAAGCAAATCCACCACTTTTTCTATATATTATTTACTTTAGATGTGACCCTGTAGTCACATCTTAAGTAAAACAAATGTAAATGGATAATGGAAGTTTTAAATAAAAACAAATCTTATAATAACTGCCAAAAATTACTCGCGCTTTCGGAGACAGAGAGTTCTGCCATAGACATTCGTTTACGAGCTACCTTAATATGCAAGTAAAATGTTCAACTTAAGTTAAACTTTACTTTTCGTTGCTGTTATCTAATAATTTATTTAAATTGTTTTTTTTATTGTTTTTAATGTATAGAATTGTGGAAATGAATAAACTTTCTTTCTTTCTTTCTTCTTTCTTTCAAGTATATCCAAAGGACTGTGAATCTTGTGGTTTGGTTTTTTTTTTATAGAAATGGGAGGCAAACGAGCAGGTGGCTCACGTGATGGTAAGTGATTACCACCGCCCATAAACACCCGCAATACCAGAGGCATAGCAGATGCGTTGCCGGCCTTAGAGGTGTGTGGGGCTCCGGTTACCTGCACTCACCAGACGAAACGCAGAAGTTTGTTAGAATTCTACTTCACGCCGTATTCTGTGAGGTGGTGGTACTTCCAGTCGAGCCTGCCCATTCATGCAACGGAAAAAGCTGATGCGTGGCTGTAAAAATTGGTATTTTGAATATGTCAAAATCAGTCTTATTTTCTATAATTTTCTTTCTATTCTCTTACTTATATTTTTAATAACCTGTGTAATTATCGACAAGCTACTGGTAGTCCTACTCAGTGACATGTGTGATAAAATTGTTATTATACCAGTAAGTGAGCCCGTCGCCGTCTTTATGTCCAAGCCAACGATATTCGTACATAAGTTTTGAAAAACCCATTGGTACGTGCCTACCAACTGGGGATCGAACTCAGGTCTATTGACTCGAAATTCCGACCACCCTACCACTCGGCTATCGTGACTTTTGTGACTTTTAACATCACTTGAGAACGGTAAACCTTTTATTATTATTTTATCATCATCATCATCATCATTAATCATCATCATTAATCATCATCATCATTAATCATCATCATCATTTAATCAGTCTTGAAGACATCCACATTGTAATCGGACGGAAAGACTGATGCAGGCAAATTATTCCAGTCCTTTGCTGAACGCATTAAGAACGATGAAGCAAAACGCTTCGTCCGAATGCACGGTATATCCACAACAAAAGGATGGAAACCCGCCGTGCATCTTGTTGTCCGATGATAGAAAGGGAAGGGGAATTAACTCAAGTAATTCCTTCGCACACTCTCAAAATGTAACCTGTAGAACACCGAGAGACTGGCCACCCAACGTATGTGTTCGAGACTTGACAAATTGGTAGTAACCAAGTCAGGATCACCGATTAGCCGCTTGGCCCGTCTCTCCACCGAGTCCAAGGCTGCCAGTTGATATTTAGGAGCTCCAGCCCATATGTGGCTGCAGTACTCTACAGCCGACTGGACCTGAGCTATATAGTCTTGTTGATAACGGTGATAATATAATGATTTCTTCTATTTGCACGAATATTACACATCTTAAATAAAACGATTTTATCGAGTTTTTAATTAGTTTTAACATTGGATCGGTGGTGCTGTAAAGCATCCGAACCGTCGGGAAGTAAAAATAGTTTGTTTAAGCGTTTCTGATTTGAATTTTGTTAGAGGCCCACAAATGATGAATATAATTGAATTAAAATTTATATGACCACATTACATATATACCCGTTTGGTTCTCGGTCAGTCACCCTGAGTTCCTTACAATTATTGTTAAATAAGCTAGCAAAGTAAAGTGTAATTGGTAACAAAAGATATGTTATTTGAATATGTAAACTAAATATATATTCAATGTTAGAAGTCACAATAGCCGAGTGGTCGGAATTTCGAGTCAAGAGACCCGAGTTCGATCCTCAAGTGGCCGTACCAATGGGTTTTCTAAAACTTATGTACGAATTATATCGTTGCTTTGGACATAAAGACGGCGACGGGCTCACCAACTATCACGTTGTCCCGAAAATATCTTCGGTGGAAGGTGGGTCGAAAGGGACTTAAATGTCTAGACTTGACCTCTGTCTACCCCTGTATTGGGAATTGCGTGAAGATATATTTTTTAATATGTATTCAATAGCCCATGACAAATTGAAAGTATGCGTTAATTAAAAAATAAATGTAAGAATTTTAGCCGACTTCAAGAAAAATAAGTAGGTTCTTAATTCGGTTGTGTTCTTTTTCGATTTGATTGAGTACTCATTGAAATAAAGACACCATCCAATTACGACAGTTTATAGTTAGCGAGCGTGGCGAACTTCCGTCACTAGAGCCGCTTGGCCAGCGTACTCACAAAAGCAACACTTACTACTAATGTTTTCCGACTCTTGTTAGCGTTATTGATACTATAGTTAAATAGTGTCAAAACAAACTAAAATCTAGTTTTTTGTCAGGCATTTTTTATTATCTTTTTGTACATCGTGTGCTTGTGTGGTTGTTATTTTGAAATATATTCATGACCCGCTGAGCTTTGACGATAATGGTAAACATAGCATTAAACATATAATGGTTGCTATGTATCGAAACTCAATTACCAACAGCCTTTTTAAAACTAGAAGCCACATTGTTAGTAATCAGGCTAATTGCTGTCGGTCGTCCGCACCTCATTGATGTCAACCGCATATTGAGCGATAATATGCACGCGTTGGAATGCTAAATAGGGTAATTTTTTCTTTACTTTTTGCCATTTTACTTTTTAACTTAGACTGGTCTTTTAGGATATTGCCTAATATTAGCCGGCACATATTGTATTTTCACGCACGTATACGAACAATGGATTCCGAATTTTGTGTAGACGCGTGAGGTCACGGCGCTCACGATCCCTGTATTTCTTCTCAGGTATGTTTTTCTAAAAGTAATTCATCTTTCGGCCGCACTGGATTTAACAAGAAAATAAATTCGATGAACGTGTATCATTGATTTGGCTAGGACGGGAATGTTTGTATTCGTTACAAAAAAAAAAAAAAAACACTCAGAAATAATTTTATTAATGTTTCTCTCAAAGTTTTATTTTAATAAATTTGATAAGTATTTGCCGTCAGTAACTGTGTAACTAAAAAAAATCGAATCGTTTTCTTTTGGACAGCTGATATAACGCGTAATTGTCTTTTATGTGGATCTGAAGATAAACGTCCAAATGCGTCACGTTGTAAGAAACGCCATCAATCACGAGCCGTGCAAAAAAGAGGAAATTCTCGTTGTGGGTATAAAATTGTAGTAATGAAGACTTGCCTGAAATAAAGATACAAGAAAATGAAAATATATATGTAGAAAACATAAAATGAAATAATTATATTATCAAATCTTAATTGGACTACTAATCTCTTAATCCATTTTTCCATGATTTTTGATTGTTATTCTAAGAAAAAACTACTCTTATTTAACAGTATTTTACAATAAAATTATCGACAAATATATCAGGTAACAAAACGATGCCTTTAAATTCTCATTTCTTCTTGTATTTTAGCCTTCATATTGTTCGGCGTATCACATATTATTCCGCACGATTAATTCTTTAGCTTTTGTAAGCGACGTGATCCTTTTGAGCGACGACGAGATAAATAGTTGGTTTAAAATAGCATATTTCGAGGTATAAAAAGAGTTATATTGACGCCCTCCGTGGCCGAGTGGCGTACAGAACGGTTTTCATTCTGTCGCCAGCTCTGAGGTCCCGGTTTCGATTCCCGGTCGGGTCAATGTAGAAAACACTTCTTCTACATTTTCTCGGATCTGGGTGTTTGTGGTAGCTTCTTTGTGTAGACATACTACAAATGCTTAAGCTGCTTAATTTGGGATCAGTGTAATGGATGTGATGTTGTCCCTGTCTATTTATTTACGTATCTATTTATTTATTTATTAAAAACTGAAAAAAAATTGTTTAGATATTAATTCAGCAATGATTCGAGTTTGAGGCTTTTAGTTTCATGTAAGTTGAGTTTATCTGAAGATGAAGAAAAGTTGTAAACCTTTGATAATGCCATAAGGGCGAAACCGGTCCAGTATTTAAAGAAAAATAAACAATTGTAGAATTATTCCATGATGTATGATATGATCATGATTTGCTTGAGGTCCCAGAGTTATAATATCATCAGAAAGCGAGCTTATGTGTGAGACACACGGTTAGGAGATATGTACAGAATATATTATAATGTTTATGAGGGCATAACGGACCACTTATTTTACGATAGCTATAACATATCTAGAATACGTATGTACGTTTGCGCTTCGAGTGCTTGTTATTCATAACTGGATGTTTTTCAAAGAGACGTCGGTCGGCAAGTACGTTTATTTATGTGACATTTGTTTGAGCTGAGCTTGTTTTACCAAGCGAAGTTTAGATAAACAAACCGAGGTATTTAAAAACAAAGAGCTAATAAAACGATTGAAGTATATTTTATATGGATGAGTAAATTAATTATTATTTAAACAAGGTTATTGTGTTCTACAATTTGTTACTGTAACTAATGATGTCTTCCGGGTACATTTCGTTCACTCTAAATTTTCGGATTACCACCAGAAATTATATATTTTGGTGTTTCTTAACTAGTATTAACTTTGAATCTCATCTTTTTATATTCAATAGAGATGCATTGTGAACACCGATTAAATTATAAAAAAATTAAATATCTTCACGCAATTTCCAATACAGGGGTAGACAGAGGTCGAGTCTAGACAATTAAGTCCCTTCGACCCACCTTCCACCGAAGATATTTTCGGGACAACGTGACAGGTGGTGAGCCCGTGCTGATAAGAGGCGTGGTGATAAATTAATGATAAAAGGTTTACCGTTCTCAAGTGATGTTAAAAAGAAGCATATAAAAATGATAATGGTAATTTAAACCTGATGGTTTATTCATTATATTATTTCGTATTTTTTATGGTCTCCTACCGTAAATTTGATAATAGAGCAATGATGCCCTAATTGCTCTTTGACATTTCATAGACTATCTTGAAGAGATCAATAAACACTATCTTGAGATCATTTTCAACACATTTAGTACTAACTGAAATATCATGAAAATAGATTAAAACGACAAATAATTCATAACCGTTTTTCATTTGTATGCTGTGCATGTAGCAAGCGTGCAAGACGTGATAGCAAGTAGTTAACTGATTTTTGTTATAAATCAGGAAAGATAGCACATAATAATTTTTGAAAAGTTATATTTGATTTGTGGAATTTTTTCAATTGATTCATTGTCGAATTAATAAGCGAAGACCGAATAGTGAAGAAAATACATAGCGTAAAAGATAACAACAGAAGGGGTCGAGGTAGGCCAAAACTAACTTTCGAATACTACGTGAGCAAACTGCTAGATCGGGGGAGAGTCAAGAGTATTCGAATACTTGTACATCTGACGAAAATGATGTATTTGAATGAAGCTATAGACTTTTCCGCCCTGTCAGGGATTATGCTTGAAAAAAATAATTACTATTATGTTTTATATGTATCGTTGACTTCGAAGAAGACATCTTTCCCATGTCAGTTGTGAAAACGGCTAAAGCTATTATATTTAATCCTCTTGCTATTCTAATACTTCTTATTATATACTTAAAACATTTAAACTTATAATGTTGTATATCAGCCCAGACTCCAACTGAATTATCTCATATAGACTTTATGAGAGCTACATATATGGCATATATAAGTATATTGTAATTAGACTGATTTTTTGTAGATTGTAGGTACCTATGATTGCGTGTTTTGGTTTAATTTATAACTTCTGTTCAATTTACCGAGTGTTTCCAATCTTTACTGCGCAATCTTAGCGTGTGAGAGAAATAAAGAGTGTGGTGCTTATTTTATGAGGCAAGTACCATTGATAAAATGTATATTATGTTGTAAATTAGTAGTAAAAGTAATTATCTTCTTTCGTAACCTGGGTCGACATAGTAATTATCTCCTAATTTTTCCTTGCGTTTTGAAAAATATGTTTTTATAAGAAATACGAGTATACACTTAGAAAAAATGTATGTAATATTATTCATGATTAAGATAAAATTATTGAATAATTTAATCACAATTAATCTATAAAATATTGGTAACAGTATAGATTCATAATAAGGACATGCAAATCAGCAGACTTCTATCTGCTCCAGTATTAAGAATAGCGTGAAAATATTTTATTTTCATTATCTTATATACTCCTCATAGATTTCGATCTTTTTAATAAAAAAATAATATTTTGTGTATTTTTAAATATGTACAACATTAATTTATTTTTATATATTTCCTTTTTTGCTTTCTGACCGTCATGAAATTGTCTTTCTTTATACTTTCTATATTGATGATTGTTGGAAATGAAAAAAATATCTGGTGAATTGATGCTCGGCTGAAAGGACTGAAGTGAACCGCTAGCGATCCGTCGTTCCCGCGAGACCATCACTATTTGTTACTGTGACCGCACCCGGTATATACCGCAACTTATATGGGAACGGACCTAAACTAGCCCAACACTAGTCCTCGCCCGCCGGCCAAACCATTACTCAATGTACAGATTCTTTTTCATGCGATATCTGTAATGTCGCGATCACTCTGCGGACTATTATTTTCCTTGGCCATTAATCGCGCAATGAACTCTAATGGATTCGTTTAATTTCGTTTTGGTCACTTTGTTATCCTTTATTTATAGTGTTTCTTATGAAGCATAATAAATCCAATGTGTCTAATTATTACTGAAAATATTACAGAAATGTAAAAATACTTTATTATTATTTTAGATTTATTAATTTAAATATATCTGTATTATTATACAGATTTTCATTTATTATTAATGCTACCTATTTCACAAAATAACTACATCGTAAGAAGTTACCTTATATTTTTTGTAAGATTACCATCAATATAATACGCCGAGGAAGGTCTTGCTTTACAAGGTCTTAATTGCGGTCGATTAGCTTGAGCAGTCAAAACAACCTCGGTTTGTTCAAACTAGTTTAGATTAAAGCTTTTTGTTGTTTATTTGCTAAATGACGTAGGTCTTATTGTCGTTTAGTTAATCTAAGTCAGCTTATCCTCACTTGGACTTGGGTTCGGGTAGAACGTGAATGGCATGTTGACGCACGACTTTGCACCAAACCCAATTTACCACTTCCAGTTACATTGTTTGCAACATATCAGAATTTTTACATAATATTTATTGCGAACTTACTGAATATCAACTGTGTGTGAAACCCATGTAGGAATGTTCAATCTAATGGCTTAGATTCTCCTATGATGAGAAATCTAATAATCCAATTATCCATTTATCCAATATTAGATTACATTTTGTGATTGCATGGTAACACATCAGCCTATAGTTTTATAGGCGTAAGTACATGGAAACCACTTTTTTTTACCGCGGATGTTGTAAGATGCAAGTATTGCTCTTTAACTGTATCAAAATCCCAAAAATGTTTGTAGTTACAGCAGTGAAGAAATTTAAACGTTTTCATTTTGTAATTTCCTTGAATGCGAGGAAAACGCTGACAACAGCTTAACCCATCGGTCTTAATACTTACATGGAAATTGCTAAATGAATGAACTATTCGCAAACAATTAGGGAATGATGTGGACTCCGTGAATCACGAGGCGGGTAAACTGACTCACGAACAACACTAACTGATTCCCAGAATAGCAAATAACCTTGACAATCAGAAAGTACATAGATTGCTCATTGATCCATAGACTGTATAGTTTATTTTTATGTTTTACTTTTAAACGAAGATTGTTACCTATTTTACATTTATTTAATGAATGAATTTATGACTAGATCAAAAACTTGAGTTTTTATAACACTTGAATATGATTAGAAGAATATATCCGAAACTTGTCATGCTAGGTCGGCACACTGTTGAGCACAGTTTCATATTAGAGATCTTGATGCTCAGAACTGTCTGTGGGTTGATGTTCGGGGCACTCAAGAAAACTTCTATCACATTTATCTATATATATTCATTCTTGCAAACTAAACTATTGTCGAAGTTAAAGATTGTAGATATAAATGATACTAACTACTCTCTCAAAAATCGTGTTCCGTGCATAGTCACAATCTACCTCAAATTATAAGGTTTAAATTTAACACATTTTTATATTTATTTTAATTTGTGAATAATATTTAATGTTTTGATTTATAGTATTTGCGAAAAACATCATAAAACTAAAGTGTGTACAACTAATTTACGATCCGTTTATACCCAGTCTGTTGAAAAATTTAATGATCTGTCTTTTGACTGAAGATAATTTATTTCAGCAGACGTAATTTTCCCATCCTTTGTGAATGTGTCACGAACATGCCCGGTGTTCTTTTAACTCGTTCGTTCAAGTATAAGATCACAATTGGTATCGTATCGAAACTCGTAGACATTGAGAGCGTCAGTCGATTCTATCGAATAAAGATAAATGGATTTATAAATGCGCGTTAGAGGGGCTTGGGGGGTGTCATTGTACGGGGGCACGGTGCTAATTGGCTGTCAACTACGCGTCCAGTTTCCGAGTACTGTGCTCTTGGAGCACGCTCGGCGCACATATGCCGAGTGGCGGCTGATGATGTACTGACGTCGGAGGTGTCGTCTCGTGACATGTCCGACGAAGTAAGCACTAACAACAATGGTCTTCAATTGCAGATATCGTTAGATACAGAGAGACGTTTAGTGTGTTCTCACAGTTTGATTTTAAAAATGAATTTTAATGTCACGATAGCCGAGTGGTTCGGTGGTCGGAATTTCGAGTTGAGAGACCCGGCTTGTACCAATGAGTTTTTCAAAAACTTATGTACGAATTATATCGCTGGCTTGGACATAAAGGCGGCGACGGGCTCACCACCTGTCACGTTGTCCCGAAAATATCTTCGGTGGAAGGTGGGTTAAAGGGACTTCATTGTCTAGACTAGACCTCTGTCTACCCCTGTATTGGGAATTGCGTGAAGATATTTATATTTATTTATTTATAATTTTAATGTACTTCGCGTACAGACATTAAACTCCATCAGTAAATTGCTATAATTTGAAGATATTTATATGTTGTTTGGACGATTCGTATTGTAGTTGGCATAATTGAGCTTTGTGAAAGTCGTCTGCCCGAAGTTGTTGTTTGTGGTAAACAAAAATTGTTGATTTTGCATGTCTTATTTTATTTTATTAATATTTTATATTATTAAGATAAGCCAGTGAGTGCCTTATGCCAGTGTTTGCTTATTCACATGCCGCACTGTAATATCTCACTCCTTCTCACTCCTTTAAGTCATTTGTAAGTTGCTTAAAATAAGCTGTATGTAATAAGTTCAATTGGGAAGGTGATGCTACCAAAGTTTTACAATGTGGCATTTGTGCATGCTTAACTGCTGTCTGTCAAGTAAAATAGTATTTTATTGATACTTTTAGGTGTTAGGTATTAATATAAATAAAATAACAGTAAAATAATGGTATGCCTTATATCTGATGATAAGAGATTCAAACAAGTCCGGAGTTGTGAAATTTTTTGAAAGGTAATTTTCATTGCAATTCTTTGTAACTTTATACAGTCAACATGTTTTCAAATCTTTATTTCGCAAACTTTTTAAATTATTACGTCGGAAATTAAGTATTTAAACTATTACTAGGCAATATAATAAGAAACCTTTTCTGTGCTGGTAAAATTTGCGTAGGTACCATTATACGAAGAACAATTAGAAAACATTAAGTTTTTAATTTAAGTTTCGAAAAAACATTAGGCAAAAACGGTACGAGTTGTAAATTACTTTTTGTGATTGCTTTTTCTTCGATTTGTAATATTGGAATACGACTCAAGGTTCGCTGATTTTAACCGCATGACCCTGTTTAGGGGACCAAATTAACAATGCGTACTAAACTTTTTTACCCTGAAAATTAAGCAAATCATATTTTATTAATGTCTCCTTGTTTCCTTTTTTCACTGTGAACATTATTATATGAAATATAAACACAACATTACTTTGCTTTTACTGTTAAAACATCAAGAAGGTTCTAACATAAATCTCGGAAGTACAGGCAGGAGTCTAAGTAAATAACTAATTTCATTACTCGCTAGGTAGCTTGCTAATGACGGATAAGCTAAGACTTTTGTCATAAATTTTTAATTGAGTATTATTACAAGACTCATTATCGTTTTTTGTTTGTTAACTCAAAACATGCATTTTTTTTATAAAAATGTAAATTAATTTTTAGGCGTACCTTACGCCTAACAATTAATTTAATAAGTCAATAAATAAGTTTTTTTTTGTGGATCCAAAGCTGTCATGAGAGTTTTTTGTAATCAATTTCAGATTTGGAGTGGATTGAGTCGTGACTTGAACGCGTGAGCCTCCATGGCTTCCGCGTAATACGTTGAAACGGAGTTTCAATCGTTTAGGTATGGCTAGTATCCACCATGTTGAATTCGAATATTCATCACAAAAATATTTGCCTTTGAAGGGATTCGGATTTGCACTCCATAGCCTCACTACTAACTCGGCTGTGGGGTACATATTATTTTAAAATAAGTGTTATAATTAAAACCTAATAAAGTTCATAAAAATATTAATTCATAGTTTAGTCGTGAATAATTTTCACAGAAATATTGAACTATTTTTCTTACAAACCTACATCAGTTGGCCAAAGTCTGGGACAAATCGGCGAGGCGTCTCTCGCGGACTACTGTGGATTTGTGTGGATTGTTATTGATGTCCTGTACGCGGATTTAGGGGACTATGATAGTTTTCATTATGGTTGATCATGCGTGGTGGCTTTGCCTCGCTGTTAGTGTAAAATCATGATATATTGCCTCGAGATGAGGGTTTAGCACGAAGACAATACTAGATTTTTTTATATTTTCTGTATTCTATCTACATTTCTATTTTATACCTTTCATAGAAATTTTTTACTTATACAACTAGAAATATGGTAAAAATTTTAAATAAACAATTTTCGATATATTTTCAATAGGCGTAGTATCACTGCTTTCTAAACAGAAAGCAGTGACAGAACAAACGTTCTAATCTATTGGTGTGTTACCAATCATTAGAAAGCTCCTATCAGCTTTCCTTGTCCAGCAGCAGGACATGCGGATGTTCTCCAATTTTTTATACCTAAAATAAAATATTTCGTTCAAATGTTTGATTTTATATTTAACACAAATTAAAAATAAATCCTTTTTTTGTTGACTAAAAACATAATGTTTAAAAATAAATACGTTTTTGTGTTGTATTTAGAAAAAAACACAAGATATATAAAGATCCTCGTTGGTCGTTTACAAAATTATTTCTCAGAGAGCGGTTATTTATAAAGTCGTTATTATCTCTTTGAACAATCATCACAATCGACAGGGCTATAGGTAACAAACACCAAACATACTCACTCACGCACCACGTAATATGATTTTCATTTTAATAATTTTAATATGTAATCTAATATGATTGTCTTACATTTTTAGTGGTTATTTCACGTATAAGTTTTGATCTTTATGATTTGTCATAATCGCATAAACGTTTGCTTTTTAAACTTGTAACGCCCGTGATGCCTTGCATATTAAATTTGCATTTTGAATTTTTCACTGTCAACCTCCTACCAACTGCTATTACGGATACTAGAAGTTTCTATGTAAAAGATATTTTTTGTCTATCTACTTTGAGTTTAACATGCAATGATAATTTCGTTTAACTTATGAAATACAGAAATTTCATATTTCATGGGGGTATAAATAATTAATTAAGTCGAAATTGAATCGTCAACGCATAAGTTAATCGTAGTATGGATAGGTGTATTGGGGTCGATGCGGAGACGCATTCAGCCATACTCTCCATTTACAAACGGGCTGCGGGGGCTCTCAATTATTCCAGCAGCAATGTCCCGGAATGTCTAATTTCCTCACGTAATTTGGTCGGAATTTGTCCCCAGCCGACGGACTCTCGGAACTATTTTTATTGTTTTTGCTTGTTTCCTATTTGCTCCGTTCTTTGGGGAACAATATAACTTGAAGCCCACGAAGTCTAACCAACTTGTCCCAAGACAAGTGTATTGTGTATTGCACGTCTACTCTCTGTTAAAATTAAACATTACATATTTTTTTTCTGTTTAGCTTTCATTTGAAGAATGTGTAATGAAGTGAAGGTGCAATATCCATTGTAATACAGTTGAAATTTTATTGCGTAATAAATGTGTTCGTGTATGAGAAGGTACAAAACACAAAATATTTGATTCTTTATATTTGGTTTTACTTAAAAGTTTTTTTTAGCTTAAAGGGTTTAATGCATATCGTAGTTTAAGCATGATATACCTATTATTATTTAGGTATTAAAATTATTAACGAATGTTCAAATTTAGTGTTGTGGTAGCCTAATGGTAAGGGTTTTTAAGTGGCAATTTGGCGAAAGCGCCATTCGCGGAGCATTTGAACGCATCTAGATTTCTTATTTTTAACTACTTATGTATTTGCTACAAAATAGGTTCACAAACAAACTTAGGCTACAAATGAAAACTTATTAGGTGAGTAACCATACCCTATGGCAACTAATTAATTTTATGTGATATTAAATTCGAAGTATATCATATTCAACAAAAAAATATCTAATTCTTTGTAAGTCGTCAATCATGGTGGTTCATAAAAGAAATAAATGTTCATATTGATTTGATAACCTCTTCCTTGTTTTCGTCGTTTAAAAACAGTATGCCTGCGTTCAAGCCAGTTGAAGACCATAATATAAAATATGAAGGGAACTTCAGTGTAACACTACGTTAATAAATACTCGCCAATACAATTTCAGTTACAGTATCAGGCCGAAGGAAAGGCAAGTGATTTTGGAATGATGCCAAAATGTGGCACGACGCCCCACTCCATTTGCGCTTTACATAACTCCGTTTTCGAGGGATCGTTAATCTTCCTAGTTGCACGCCAGCCTAAGTTTATATTAATAAACGCATAAGCTATATCAATTTTCAAGACTTAATAAATTCGATGTAAGTGTTCGAATTTTCGGTAAAAGCTTTACGAATTTAACATAAACATCTAATTTCAACAAAAACATTTAACATGAACATAATTTTTATTTATGAAAAGGTACATAAATATATGCGTTTCGATGACCTCCGTGAACTAGTGTGTACTTCACCCCGGTTTTAATGGTTTCGCCAGCTGTGAGGTCCTGGGTTTGATTCCCGGTCGGGTCAATGTAGTAAACAATTTTTCTACATTTTCTTTGGTCTTTTGCCCTTCAAAGTCTTGGTCATATCAACGGCGGGATAAAAATCTCAAAAAGAGATCAAAATACGCTGACTGGAGACGGCAGTAATGTCTTAGGTGTTTGGTGCCTGGTACTGCAATCATCACCATCATCATCCACTTGCTAAGCGTAGTAATTGTGGCAAGACCTCAAAGAAAGAAAGACGAATGGAAGGGCCTGTGCACTGCAGTGGAATTTTACAGGCCGTTATACATGTATGTAAACGAATCAACCTAATGGCGTATACGAAATAAAGTCCGTACCTACATAAAAGAAATGAAGATATAGGTCTCTTCTATAAACTAAATGCAATACATAACAAGCGGATTGGCTATCGCAGTACCAGACTCATTGCAGATAGGACGCCACTGCATGCCGGTCGGTCATCATTTGGATGTTATTCCGTCATCAGTCCGATACCAGTACGATATTTAAGGCTGTTTCTTTCAGACGCACTTTACCTGTTTATAATATTAAATTAAAAATGGTTCGCTAAATACTTACCCATATAAAGTATTATGAGTATTTCATATTCCTAATTCATTGCATTAACCTTCTGTCGAGTATAATCGTAAAATGAAACCATAACTCAGCTAAAAGTACTACGGTCGTAATATTGTTGAAGGTGGCAGATAATATAAGATTTTAGAGCTCTGCTGACCCTTGGGGAGTGACCCTTCAATGTACGAATTCATCCTTCGTCGGGCTGACGCTGACCGTATTTTACGGCCGACGTTAGTATTGAGATGGAGTACAGGTGTGTTATTTGTTTTATAAGCATTTGAATTTTATACTAAATCTATCTGTTCCTCACGGTTTCCGCGGCTTAACAATAATATTTAAATGAAAAAAAGACTGACACTAGGTACAAAATATGCTGTAAAATACTAATGACAATATAGTGACGTTGATCAATACACGGAATATTTCTGATTTCCCATTTTTTTTAATTACTCTAGCTATATTAATACAGTATTGTCATTCCAAGTATCACTAAAATAATGTAATTAACAAAAATACAAACTAAATAATAATTAAGTGCATAATTTGTGGAAAAATATTTTAATACTAAAATGTATTAAATTATCAAGGAATGGTAATTATGCTTGGCGTTGGCGGTACTTAATACACAATTTTGTTAAGTACTGTGGGCAACTAAAGTTAATAATAAATATTTATTAAGGACGGTAAAAGAGCAAAATGTAATATACAAAAGAATAGCAATTGTGTTAAATTGTGAGTCTGTTGGTTGAGAGTCGGTGCCTTTACAATTAGGTTTCAGTATACGTTGAGATATTTTAACCACATTTCCAGCGAGTCTCCGTCTCAGTGACCACCACAGGAAGCGAATAAACTTTTCGCACAAATTGTCAACTTCCGTGCTCGTAGGTCATGTTTTTAAAAGTGTAAGGGAATGAATATAAAAAATTTTTGTTCTTTCTCTGTCGCAAAAAACTTTTAATTTAAAATAATGTTTTTGCCAATATATACTTTTATACATATACACAATTTTTACTATTTTTATTCCCAAATGTCTTTGGTGGAAGGTGGGTCAATATAATTATTTAGATCTCTGTCTATCCCAGAATTGGAAATGGCGTTAAGACACTTTTTAATCCCGACATTGACTGGTTAATTTTCTAGTAACAGCTCAAGGCTACAGATAAAATTATTAGAATATACTGAAAATTATTGCTAATAATAATGTTATACGTATAAACTTTTTTCAAATACATCTGTACGATTTATATCGTTGGCTTGGACGTGAAGATAGTGACAGGTCCTGTCCTGACCTGTCACGCCATTGTCTATTCCTCCCTGTATTAGGAATGGCGTGAAAATATTAAGTCATTTATGAATTTTTAAACTTTTATTCGATAAAATCACCTGATAATATGCTGCAAAATTTTGTATGGTCATGAAATTCGATTTGTTTCGGTAAACTGTGTATTATCGGATAGAACCTTGCATTGCGTGATTTAGTTTCCTCCTGGGAAATACCTACGGACGCTACCAATGTACCGATGCGGGCGTAATACCTTAATTCGCCCAATCCCGCTTACGACTTGAGCCCTGTAGTTATTCAGGTTACGCTTCTCGATCCCTGTGAAATGCTATCTCGCCATTACATCTTAGAATGTATTTGTACTAAATACTCAGACAATGTCTATGAAAGCAGTTTGTTTAGGACATTATTTAAAAGATAGTGCAGTAATTAAGCCCGTAATATATCAAGTTGAACAGAGCTCTTTATCCTTACCGTAGTGTAAAATGGTTAAGACGAAATTGCAACTAGAAATTATTTTAGGAACTTTACGATTCTACTACCGACAGTTAAATTTATTTTCCTGAGTAATATACATATAATCATAAATTGAAAGAAATTAACTGTATCCATTTTAATTAAAGTTATGAAGTTAATTTTATTTCAAGTTTTATCTTTCGAGTATCATTTTACGTCCAGAAGCATACTGTGTGCCGTTACTACGTTTAGCGTTTTTTCCTCGCAACTCTATATCGACTTGCATATCTCTATCACGGCTCTCGAAGTAGTTTTAAAGTACTTTAAAGGAAAAAGTGGCTTACGAAGTCTCTGTAATCTAGTTCTCGCTGCTAATGTTAAATTGAACGTAATGCACGACCATAGTGTGTCTGCGCTAAACGAGCATTTATTATTATTTTTATTAAGAATTTAATTTTTCTCTGATGGTAGATGTTAATAGAAGCTATTGATCGCTGTATAAAAACATTATATGGCATCTTTTGATGTATTGTCTTATTAATATAAACGAGCTAATGCTGACCCTGCAAACGTTGTTTTGCGATAGAAAAAAATAATGGTTGTTTAAGATTTTTATTTTTTTTCGAATTTAACATATTTCAATCTCTTCCATGCTGACGGGTCAAAAACGACCTTTCGTTTTCATATCCTTATATGCTGTACATGTCAGGTATCGAAGTTCTCATTGTCCTTGTAGTTTTATGTTTCTTTACTACAACTCTAACGTGTTTAGTGTCTGCCCATATCTCACTGTAACCATTTCACAGCGACATTTTTATACATTTCGCTCTCTTAAAGCTTACTTAAATTGAATTAACCATTTTAACAGTTCCCTGAAATTTATAACACTAAAATGAATGGATTTGTAAACAGCATACTTCTAATTAAGGAACGTGTCGATCCAACTGTTGTTAGATACAAGTTCAGTACTATTTTCAAAACAGTTTTGAATGAATTTTTAGGCTTTTAGAAACAAATTTACCGCATGTAATTTGTTTTAGTGATGTCAGAAAATATTTTCTATTTAAATAAATGTACAAGAAAGTTTTACTAAAGTTATAAATAAGATTCAATATCAATATTTTCTAAAAATGTTATAGATTAGAAGTCTCGCTTAGAAAGGTTATATCTTGCAGAAAATTGCTTTGCATCTCTAAGGAAATATCACGGTAAGGAAAATTGTTTTTCGTAAATTTTGAAACCCACTTGCGATAAACAATGTGATCTTCTATTTGCATTCTATAAATTTAGAATCAATTATCAGAGATTTATCGTCGCTGTTGCATTTATTTATTTATTTTTATAATGAAATAATTTAATATATGGTAGTCTTTTTTAATTTAAATAATGTAAACAGTAGGAATAATGTTAATGGTAACAATTTTAAGTACCATAAAATTGAAGCGAGCGTCTCGTCAAATATAAACTCAAAATTCTGTGATAGTAAAGTCCTTCTTTCTTTATGTAATCTTTATATCTTGTATGTATTGTTGTGTAGTATGTAGCTTTGAATCACAGCTGCACAATAATTGTTAATGCACATTAATAATAATTTTTTTATTAACAATTTAACGCAATGAATTCATATATCTTCGAAATTACTTACCTATGTGACTTATTTTATTTTTGTTAATTGTTATGTTTTGCTTTGATCACGGACGGTCACGGACGGTCCATTTAGAAATAGGGGCATTAATTGTGGGGTAAAATAGTAATGAATAAAGTGAAAGGGGAGCATAGAACGGCATGGAGAGCCCCGTGAGTCATCCAGAGCGACCAGACGGCGCCGACTTGTGGAACACGCACTGTCTTGCCCCACCCTATACTCGCAGTAAATTTGTGTGGCAAGCAATGAGTCGGTGGTTTAAATTTACATTTTATATGTGACAAACCACGTCACAAAATTAGAATACAATGAATTAAATAAAGAAATTAATTCTATAACATCTGTTTTTAAAAAGTATTATTTTAGAACTACTGCGCCAAAAACACGTTATAAAACAAAACGGGGGATTCTTAAATCAAATATTTATTTAATATTTAAAAAGTGTAGACTAAAAAGATTTGTATTTATCAGACTTTCATTTAAGGAAAAATATTCTTGATATCTGTTGATAATTCTTATTTTCTTGAATTTAAAATTTCTAGTATATATTCAGATAGTTAATTGCGTCAGGAGTTACTTTGCGGGAATTCGTTGTAAAGTTATTGTTTAAAAAAGTACTTCGCAACATTCCGCACGCAAATATAAAAAAAGGTATATGTAACCTGGTCCTAAGAGAAGAAGAGCACCACCCTCCCTCCCACAGATTTTTTTTTATAGGAAAAGGGAGGCAAACGAGCAGGTGGCTCACGTGATGGTAAGTGATTACCGCCGCCCATGAACACCCGCAATACCAGAGGCTTAGCAGATGCGTAGAGTGCCCCCTCCCCCATAAATGGGGGAGGAGGGTGTGTGGGCCGCCGGTTACCTGCATTCACCAGAGGAAACGCAGAAGTTTGTCAGACTTCTACTTTACGCCGGTATTCTGTGAGGTCGTGGTACTTCCCATTCATGCAACAACAAAAGTTGATGCGTGGCTCTACCACTGTTAAACCGCGACACGTTTTTCGCCTCAAAACAAGGCATTATCGAGCGAGTAGACTCTACGATGAGCGCCCGCAGAGTCTCTGTTTTCGTTGGTGGTATATGTTTACTGGTTTGAGTGTAGTGGTGGTGGTGGTGCATACAGTGGAATTGGTGCACGCATCTGTGGGAGGGAGGGTGGTGCTCATCTTCTCTTCGGATCAGGTAACATATACCTTTTTTATATTTGCGTGCGGAATGTTGCGAAGTAATTTTTTTAAATAAAAACTTTAGTATATATTCATTAATAGTAATCTCATCAGTTATTCATTTAATCACCAAGGGGTTACATTTTAGCTATATGTTTAATAAAAATGTTTTCTTTCATTTTGTAAGTAAATATTTTATAAGATAGCTTAAAATATTGGTAATAAATGATGGATGTTAGTAGTAAACATCTTTAAATATTCTTAGAATATTCTGCTTTAGGGCGTATAGGAATTCTTTATAAGTAATTTATTTTGCTATAAAAACAAATTATGTTTGGAATTTATATTAATTATATAGTATATATATTGAATCAAAGTATTAAACTCGAGCGGTCTTTTCAGATGAGTTCCACACACTATCGCTATATTCAAAATCCCAAAAACTTTCAACTCGAATTACACAGTCTAGATTTCAATTGAATGCATAGGCGAAAACAAAGTATATAAGCACTGTCTTACCAGTGAAAACATATTTGATTACTATCACTCCGATCCGACACTAGGTTTTAGGTTGTAAGCTACACGAGAAAGCTTAAAGTTCTTAACAGATCATAGAAGAGGTTATGCTCGGTGTTTCCAGCGTGATACACCTTTCAACGATGATATCCATCGCAAAATTGGGGTAAACTACATCGTTGTAAGGATTACAACTCCGAACTGACAATGTGCCGGCTAAATAGGGGTTAAAGACCTTGAGTGGACCTCGTACAAACTACCTCCTGCAAGATGTAGTGAAGTCCTGCGTAATATTGCGTGTGATTCAAATCTACGAGATAGTTACTATATTCAGCAGTTGATACTTTCTGCTACAGATTGCGATGATGATGATGTCAATTTATATATAATTATGCTGTCGGCAGTCTGTAGAAGTAGTAAATTACGAATAGAAACACACATTATTTATTGAAAATTTACAGCGCGAAAGTTAACAATAAAAGGGGTCAAGCTAGACGGAGACTCACTTTCGAAGATCATGTGAGCAAATTGCTTACAAGCATTGAAAAGAAGGTCAAGGTTATATGAAATAAAATATGAATCTGAAGGAAGCGGTACAAATATGACAGACCCGTAACACTTGAAGATCTGTTCTTTTTGGCTACACCGTCAGAGAATATACGTGAAGATATAATAATAGAAAAGAAATTGAATAAAATACCGACGAAAAATTAGGTTTACATTTATAAATTTATCTTGAAAAATTATAGTTAGAACTTATTCTAGGAAATGTAAAATAGTCTAGGAAGTTAGAAGCGGATGAAAGTCGTAACATTCGTATTTCTTATTAGATTTAATCCGCCAGGAGAACCACAGAACAGTAATTCACTGTTGTTTCTATTCCTGTCGACGTTGGAGCAGCACGCTTCCATCGGCGTAGCATTATTGATTGCTTTGGCTTAATACCTACGTCCATTTGTGGCGGGCTAAGAGTCGTTAGATACTCAACGCCCGCAGCTTAGGGCTGCCAATTGAATGATCATCGTTTTACAAGCGATTGCTGTGAAAAGCTCACCTAGTTTAGAATTCAAAGCTGTGTCCGCCGCTGCGTTTCTAGCTCGTATGTAATTTGCGATAAAACGTTCCGCGCATATTTGCCCGTACGTAATGTTCCGTTAACTTATTCTTTAAATAAAAAATGTGGTTCAGTTAGCAATGTGGAAGTTTATAGCTGATCTTCGTGTACCATTTCTCGAATGCTGTATTAAACTGAATTATACTCGATATTGCAGAATGTGAAAATGATTTATTGCATTCGTTTAAACATTCGAATAAAATAAATTAAGCAATTTATATTTACGACTTCAGTTTATATTTTCGTCTTAATAAAATAATATGAACACTCATCGAATTTGTAATTTCAGAAAGTTTCATAAAGTAGTAATATGTATTTATAAGTTTGTTTCTATATTAACATAATACTACTACATAATACAATGTTTCAAAATGAATGGATGACTTTTAAAGCAATGCCTATTATATATTTATTATTCTGTTTAAAAGAATTGAGAGTATATTAGACATTGAAATGTTTGTTTACAAAATATTTATCAAAAGCTCTGAATCACTATTCCAAACCAATTCTTAACTTTGAAATGTACTTTAGTAGCTTTGTATTCTACTAACGTTTTAATGCAGCTTTTGAACGGACCTGTTGTAGTGCTAACTGTTTCTTGAAATAGAATTTAGTGCAAAGCAAAGAGTTTATATTTCCGATGAATACGATCTCGTGTACTCGTTAGTACAAAATATCAAGCTAGTTATTAAAAATGATAAACGATGATTTTGTAATAATTTTTTTTCTTATATGGATAATTTAATTTTATTTAGTACGAAACATGATTTACAATATGTAAATCCTAATCCAGAAATTTAAAACTTTCTTTTATTTGAAATATGGAAAAATTACTGCTGAATGGCCCAGGGGCGTTAGCGACAGGATTTTCTGTCATCGGCATGATAGGCCAGTAAATTGCCGACTGTAATCGTATCGTATCAGACAGACCTTACACATTGCTGCCAGTTGTCAGCTTGCGTATTAAAATAAATATGAAAAAATAACCGTAGGATGATATCTTATGAAGGATCGTATCTTATAGCTAAATTTTTGTCTGGTAATTTTCAAAATGGTTGTTCAGTCATCTTTCAGTAGCCAATTGCATTTTCAAAGCTTTCCCTTAGACGATCTTACGACATACACGGGTAAAAGAGGCAGAAGCATTATTCTTAAGCCTATACCGCTAGGGACCCGGTATATACGATACCCTACAAACGATATTCATGACAAATTTTCTTTTCAATTCTCATGTACAAATAAAAACCCATCACATTCATATTCATCACATTAAATGTATGCCCTTAGATTGAACGCTGCTTGCTACGAGCCTTACTCATATAGATTGAATTTTATTAGTGCCCCTAATTCATATTACTAGGGTGACTTATAATGTCACAAAGTTAAAATAATTGTTCGTGATTCTAGCTACATGGCAGCAGACGCCGCGTTAGACAGCGCCGATCTTTTTATAGAAGTCGCCGCAAATATAAATAATCGGAGCAGACGCACGTCGCGTCATTGGGTTGCAATCTAAACCAGTTTAACTGTATATCTACAAAATGAATTACTATACAAGTGGCACTAAATAATTCTACAATTTAGTTATTACGTATAAATTGTAAATATAATTATTATGTTTTTTTAAAGATGTATGGAAAAGGTAAATAGAAAACGCTATGTATAGATCATGAAACTAAAACAATGTGTGAAGACATTTATTTATTTCATTTATTCATTAATGATCCTGTGCAGTAGTAGTTGTGTACTGTTGTAGGCGGCTTCGAAGGATATGGAGAGTCAGTGTTATAACAGGTTATGTAACCTTCTTCTTTTTTCTTCTAACAGTTCTTTCTACTCATGGTTCGCAGGTTTTATTAGTCGCAATTATTACTTTTCATCAGGTAGATTATTCGTTCGTTTTACACTGTAGTCCGTTAAAATGTACAATTTGCAATAGTAAGACCTAAGGTACTAATAAGAGATCTCCTAAATGACTTTGTAACTATATTTTTCGTGTTATGCCTTAAGAATTTATCGTCCTTCATATCAAGTGTCTCAAGTAAGAGCCAAAAAAGGCGACTAAGGAAGCAGTCCGGAAATATAACAGTAAATGTTTATACCAGATTTGTCATAAACGCCACGTTCGGCAAGCTAGTTTACTGAAGTAGACACCCATGCCATTGGACCACACTTGAAAGTCGTCGCAGGTTACTGTCTTTTTTAAATTTTTATGCTGATATTTTCGATACAGTTAAAGCATTTTCTATTAGTACTCAATAAAGGTGTTTAAGTTTCTGTCTAAGATGTCTTTCAAACGCCCACGGAAATAAGTTATGTGGAAAAATCTTACACAACCATCGTACGGCAAAAATCATTGCTTGTATGAAAATGGTATTTGACATGTTTTATATTTTTATATCTTAATAAATATATTTATTATTTCTGCTGTTGCATAACTTTCATATTCTAAGTTATATAGATCAAGATAAAATAAAGATACTTTGAAAGAACGTCTGAAACATCTTTTTTATTTGGTGTGTTGTAATGGGTAATTCTTAATACAGACAAACATCCCAAGCAAGATCGTTAAAACAAAATGTTGTGGCAATTAACCTAAAATTAAAATGAATGCACGCATTCTTAAAATAACGCATGGCGTTTCGCAATCGAATAACCATGTTAGAGGAAATTAAGTAAATGTTAGGAAAATAAGGTACCAGGTTGGACAACAACAGAATATATGTGTTTTCGAGTTATTAACCGGGACATAATGCCCCGGTTGCTGAAGATGAAGTACTTTTTACAATCGATATTAAAATGTTCGATATAAATGTACATAAAACATGCAGTTTTATGTACATTCCATACCAGTTTTTAAGAATTCTGTGAATAGTATGAGTACTATGATACTTATATCAGTTTGGGTACAACATGCAATGCTGTGGTTGAATATTTACTGTCGATTAAACTTTCACTTGGTTCATTGCCCCGTTTCTAGACACACCAGCACACTCTGTTAGTTGATTACGCTGTACTACTTTTGTCTGTATCTTTTTGTGCATGACGTATTGTATTACATTACTTTTGATCTTGAAAAAAAAACCTACTGTTGTTGGTTATTTAAACAGGGCATGCTAAGTTAAGAGCCTTTTTTCTATATATATATCTATTATTTTCTATATCTATATCTTACGTTAATTACTTTTAAGTATTTATTAATATAGTTATGTTCCTCAACTTTCTTTAACATTATAACCGTTTTTGTTAATGTATTTTTCATAGGTCATGTATATTATATATGTTCGATTTATATTATAAAACTTCTATTTTAATCGATTTTGTCTATAATTTAAAATATGTCTTACCTGATGAATGGCAACTCGCACTGAAGCTTTGAGACTTTTTTATAGCGCCAAATCCTGTGAAAAAGATTTTAAAAATTAAATGCAGTCGATGTGGTAGTGAAGACGGAATTGTCGCGCAGCGCATTTTTAAAATACTATATTTCAGTAAAAAAATTCATATATTATTGTAACGTTGCATCTTAATGCACCCTAACATTATTGTTATCTTATTATTTACGAATAATAACCAATATTAACAAATAATATAATGTTATCAATATACATTTAATTCGCGTAGTCCTCACGTTGCTACTCACGGATCCCTAATTCGGAAGCGCTTGCCATAATTCGGAGGCAGGGATCGCTTCCCCGTTCGAGCCATTTTAAACGGTCGTCGTTACTGCGCGCAATGTGCTGTGAGATACTTCAAAGGAACGACAGCATCACCTTCTTTAAAGCCGTATAACTTAGGCGAGTTATTATTAAATTATTGTAAGCTAGTACTTTTTAATACAATGTAAGAGGCGGTGGGGGGGGGGGGGTACTGAGGAGGTGTAGGGTTTATGCAAAAATATGGCAAGCCAACCTAATGCTTGCCTTCATCTGGCTTCCAGGATCCACCTACCATAATTAATAGCTGTAAACTATCGGGCCAGACTATTTCGGCCACGAATACTTACAGTACACTGAGACTTGTGCCAAGATGCTAGCAGCAAGGCTATAGGAGACAGCCGCTCGACCATCTCACCCTACTTCAGGCCAGTGAACACCAATTGCAACTCTACTCTACTGTTGCGAGCGGAAGTAGGACAATAAATTATTTTTAATAATAACTATTATCTTTGAACCCTTCTAAACCTTACTACAGGTACTACTACTGAACCTTACACATTATGTATGTTGCAGCTTTAGTAATTAATACAAATAAAATTTTTATGAAAAAAGGAAATCACTTGTCAGGTTATGATTCATGAGACTATTTTTACCTTTAACTCTGTCCAATTCGTATGTTAAAACGTTATGGGACTTCAACATATTCAAGTCAATACTAAAATGTTATTGTATTCGAAATTCTGAAGCCACGTATTTATTTATAAACAGAAAATTTGAGAGCACAAAACATCCGATTAATGCAATAATATATCCCTGTCTGAAAGTCAATTTTTAAATAGCTGTATATCTTCACAAGTTACATTTTATTCAAGACCTAATTTGCAAGCAGTGTCAATTCAAATCTAAAATAGAGAATAGCAGGAAACAAAAATAGTCAAGTTTAATTTAATATAACAATGGTCGCAATCGCTGCATCCGATTGTCCGATCAGTACGACGATATCCTAGGACAATGTCCTGGCCAAGACAGAGTATACGACGTTTCATCTCGTGGATGGCGTAAGAGGCGTGTATAGTGGGTGCTGCGAAGCATAACGCTGCAGGTTCGGGTCTGACTTTCGAGTATTGCCGTGAACTTAGACACCAGCATTGCATCGTAGTTAAAAAATATTAAGCAAAACTAGTGAAGGTTTTTGATATTGCTAACAGTCTTCCTATAAAATAAAAGCGACAAGGAATAAACCTTATTAATAGCAAAGGCTGCTAGGATAATACGTTATTAATAGAAAAGCTATCAGAAGGATAAGCATTACAGATTACACACCAATTTAACTTAAACCGATGGATAATAGGCAGGAGCATCTACAGAGCGAGTTATCTATTTAGATAATGAATCTGATTGCCAAGCGTGGTGGTTATGACATATCCTCCATATGTGTGTGGCCTGTTCTACAGTGAACGTAACAGGCTCTGTAGATATCGTTTTTAGAACATGCTTTAATACTTTAATAACTTTATTTTGTATGTAAACTCATTCTATATATACCAAAACGTGTGATAGCATTTTCTTTGAAGATTTACGTTGTAGGAAGAAAATTTGTCTACTTGAAATAAATTTTGTTCAAACGTGTTTCAAAGGCTTAAAACAAGCCTATTCGCAGTGGGACACATCGGTTGACGTACCGTATCCTCCTCCCAAAGATAAAGATTATGTCAATAATTTTATTAGATCAATTCGCATAACAGAAGTGTTTAAGTAATATACTCTTATATTTACGAAAGACCTATAATACAAGTTTTATGGAGCGAGGTCCCCGAAATAATTGAAATTTCATAAGCAATTTCTCTGTTGAACTTAGTAAGGATTCAATTTAAGCTGGAGAAATTGAATTTAATTTATTTATTAGAGCTCATTCACTTACATTGCTTAATATGTACGCCCGGGTTTAATATACAATACACAGACATAGGACAGACTTGTGGAATTCTGTTATTTTCTCAATAGATTCTTTAAAACGTGGTCTGTATCTAATGTATTGTAGCCATTACGTGGTCTCTAATGGATATTTACACTCAGAGCACACATAAGAAGTCATCTTAGAGATAAGTTAATAGTAAGTTTTCTTATAGACATTGCTCGGGACACCACTCACGTCTTCGTAATAATATTTACCTTTGAACGGTACATGGATAAGTTATGGTTGTTAATACGAATAATTTTTTACTGTTAAGGTTAGATTACGGAATTGATTAACTTGAAAGAAAAAAAATTGATTCGTTAAAAGAAAATATAATATTTTGAAATTATTATCAACCACAAAAATTACAACCACGTCCGTGTCTGTTGATTTTTAACTTTCTTATTACTTTAATCATTATTATAATTCATTAAGAATAAAAAACTCTGATAGATTAAGTTTAATGGTGTAACTAATTAAAGTTTGATGGTGTTTCAGGTTATTGTTGCGTTATGTCGGCGTAATTATCGGATCCTTTCCCGTAATTTTGTGACGACTAAAATTAATAACTGCAGAGGCTATCGACGAGTGGCGATATAACCAATTAAAAAAAATACCAGACTAATTTAAGCAGATAGGCGATGGGTACCAGCTTCTAAGGCAAGGTTCTATGGTACACAATTTCACTAGTCAAGCGTTTCGATTACCCTTGTAGGGTTACGTAGAATGCGTGCGTCGTGCAGTGGAATTTAAAAGGCCGTTTAAGTAACTAAGTAAATGGTTATGGCGGAATAGTGACAAAATTTATGTGTATTTTCTATACCATGAAGTAATAAAATTAAAAAAAAAGTTAGTTGTTAACAACTTTTGGAGAATTATCCTGTATTTTTGATATGATTTTTTTCATCATCGATCGCCATTACTATTGTAAGAATTTTTTCCATAATCGCGTCTTTGTGACACTCACAGGAGGAAAATGGGTGGTAAGTTCTTACGCCAGTGGTTCCTAAAATGTTAAAACTGATAATTTCTTATTCTAAACAACATATATACACAACATACATTCAATCGTGGATTATTCATTGTTATCTCTCTCAGATATGTATATGTACCATGCGTGGAGGTAGAAATTGTAAAACATTTTATGTTTATAGGATATTCTATTAGTTTTTATAGAAACAACGCCTCATTTTATAATCCTTTGGTTCGTATGTGTAGAAAACATAACGAAATTACTATAAGCAACACAGATATAGATGTATTTATATTTATATCTAATTTGAACACATATCAGTTAAATGTTTGGAAAGCTATAATATTCAAATATTTATATGTATTTTAATGAAATAATTTATTCATTTATAGACATAAATGAAGGTACAGAATGAAGCTTTATAATTAATATAATCATTAATCCATTACTTGCAACGTAAATCGATTCGTTCCTTTGCCATAAGGTATTGGAGAAGAAGCATATTATATAATTTCTTTTCTTCTTTAAGAGCACCTGTTATCTCAGTAACTACCCCCGTAGCCTTGCTTGCGGATTATAACTTCACGCGGAACCCTTATTACTTTTCTCAAATTAAAAGTAGCCTAAGTTAATCTCGGTCCAGCACTTTCAGAGATTAGATAGAACAAACTGATAGACAGAGAGACAGACAGACAGACCGATAGACAGATACACAAAATTTTTGAAAAGTCTTTTACATATGTATATAGTTTCATAAGCATTTAGTGAAAAGTTATTAATTTGGAATTAAAAACAATTGAAGCGTTTATATTCTATATATTATAGAGGAAAAGGTGTTGGTTTTTAAATATAGGAATTTTTTATTTTAATTCTATATTAGGTGTAAACTGTACGTGATGCAAATTGGCAAATGTATTTGTAAATACTTGAATACATTGAAGGGTGTACAAGGTGTTTGTATAACACTAAATTGTTATTGATTTAACTATGGTGAAGTAACATTGTAAGTTCGTAAATCGGCGTCGGGTGTGGGTGGTTACGTCGTGATTTCATGCTCTTGTAACATAACGGTTTAGTTATTTTTGTAGTTTACGTCCACATTATATTTATGTTTAAATGAATTTTCTATAGATCGAACTCATAGTCAGAACTCGAAACATATGTTTTGTTTTGTTTTGTTTGTATTATTCGTTGTAATGTTATGCTATGGATCAAAAAATGTTTCAGATGAATGGCATAAATCATCTGATCGTTATATACAGCTCAAAACATCACAATAACTTTTGAGTACTTTTTTAAATCAATGCTGTGTACAGCCCATGTAGGCCAATACATCGCATTCTAGTAAAATAAGTAAATAAGTAATATAATAGTGAACTCCCAAATGTATGAAGATTAAGAAGTGATCAGTAGCACTGACGTCGTGGGCCTTTGGAAAGGAAAATAAATGAGTTCGGTGCATAGATTTAGTAAGTAAATAAATTAGATGCAAGTAATTGGGAATTTCAAAACTAATTGTTTTGAAATAGCTAACGGAAATTTATATGATAGCTACGGTAGAATGCTTCACTTGAAACCAACGGTTTCAAGTGTACTACACTTGAAACCACCAAATATTTCGTGCGGCTATAGTGTAGAAATGAAAACCTACGAGTAACATAATTTCAGTTTAATAATTGCATAAAGTTGGTACCGAGAAGCTGCTCGGGTCATTTTATTAAGTGATAAACTCCCAAACACGACATTTACTAAGTACATTCTTCCATGAATACCTATACTTTGATCATATAAATTTTGTAGTAAGCAAAACGTTTAATTAAGTGCAGTGTACATTCTAGATCGGCCATAGCTACGGCACAATGATGAAGTTGCGGTTAATTACGGCGGAGTAAAGGCGAATAACGGTCACTTCTATACCCGGAGAGCCGCCGCATGCGTAACGCCCCTAAACACGCCGACTAATTGCTTCCATACAACACCTACAACACCTACCCCCTTCGACGTCTATCCAATCTGTAAACGGCTAGATTGAACTATTAGCATTTTTATTGCGGCTGATCTAAAGCCAAAAATATAACAGAAACCGCAACTTAGATTTTTAATCGTCCAACTTTTATTACTTGGAAATTAGTTGGAAAGGGTATAATTTCGAAATATTTCGTTTCGCAAGCAAACTTGGGAGTTTTGAAGTAGATGGATTAAGCTGCCTGCTGTGGTATTACGTGTGGGAACAAGATTTCGAATATGCGGCATTGGAGTACTGAGAAGAAATAAAAAGTGTTTGAAAAGTTGTGTTATAAATTATATATTATTTTTCGTAATTTCAAGAATCTGTTTCGGTACCAATACATATAATAATAATTATAAATAAATGATTAAATAAAAATTACAATACTATATGTAAATAATTTTTTATATATTCATATTTTTGTAACCTGAGCTCGATCCCCAAGGCTTGTATCAATGGGTTTTTTCAAGACTTATGTACGGTACATATCGTTGGCTTGGACATAAAGACGGCGACGGGCTCACCACATGTCATGTTGTTCCAAAATGTCTTCGGTGCAAAATAGGTCGAAAAGATTTAATTGTCAAAAGATATTTTTTTATAGTTGATGGAATTTGGCGTCAAAATATGGAACTAATGTTTATTTAGTGGGAGTGGGAGTGGGATTTAGTAGTGGGAGTGTGGGAAACCAAGCTTTTCTAAGGTTTCTTAGAAAAACTTGGTTTCCCACAGACGACAAAATCACTATTTCAAAGAATATATGCATGTATGATATTGCGATTACCAATCCGCAAGCAAAGGATGGCCATCACGGCAAACCCTTCTGTATGGGAGATGCCTATGTCCTGTAAGGGCATGTTACAGGCCTGAATGATGTTACAGGCCTGAATGATGAATTTGACAAAAGTTAAACTAAAAACGGTGTTTGAATTGTATCAGTGAAGATAATAATTTCAAAGTTTTTCATCTCGTGGGCGCAACTATTGCCAGACGGCGGTATAACGGCGGAATCTTAGACACGCGCAAGGCCCATCGCGTAGGCTCAACAGTAGAAATAATTTAATTCGGCATATTGTCTTATTTTTATTACTATATTTATATTATTATTTGTACATAGGTTTATTATTCGTTGCGCCGATGGTAGTAGTATGAGGTACTCACTTGATAAGCCAATTCGCGATCGCAATACCATCTTTTTAGTTTCACCGATCTTCTAAGTTTTGGTCTAAAAAAACTCAAGACAGTCGTTCCGCCATATCGGTCGCCATTACGATGCGCACGTGAAGAATGGAGTTTTATGTTTTTACGCCGTAATCACATAGCCAATGTTACACATGTAATGAATTTCTACACTATGAAGTTCCTCAAGAACATAGATACATTTAATTTAAGGGTTCTTTAATTTCTTAGTTTAAATTAAATTATGATTAAGTATATTTATTTTTTATATTTTTTTTTTGATAAAAAAATATCTTCACGCAATACCCAATACAGGGGTAGACAGAGGTCTAGTCTAGCCCTTTAAGTCAGTAAAATATATTTTACTGAATCATCATTCTTTTGGATGATTCAGTAAAATATATTAAACCAATTATCTTGGCTTCAGAACGAAATGTTAACAGTCCAAACATATTTTAAGATACTGTAAGTATGTAAGTGTGACTCTGTGGCACGACCAATCGCCTTATGTAGGCCATATATATATTAAGCTGAAATTAGATTCGTTTTATTATTATCGTTTTATTATTCGTATCAGTCACGATAGCCGAGTAGTTGGGTGGTCGGAATTTCGAGTCATGAGACCCAAGTTCGATCCCTAGGTGGCAGGCACGTACCAATGGGTTTTTCAAAAACTTATGTACGAATTATGTCATTGGCTTGGACATAAAGATGGCAACGGGCTCACCACATGTCCCGAAAATATCTTAGGTGGGAGGTGGGTCGAAGGGATTTAATTGTCTAGACTGGACCTCTGTCTACCCCTGTATTGGGAATTGCGTGAAGATATTTATTTATTTATTTATAGATTCGTTTTAATTTGGTAATGTATTTTCAAGTATAAATACGTAAGTGTTTATCAGTCTGCTTAAAAAACGTACTCTATAAATAAGTAACAAGTCGTATTATTTTTAATTCCTGGTAATTTAACTCGTAGTGCAATATCAAAAGTATCAGTATGCAAAGGGTCTCTAGTTATGGGTAATAAGTTTAGACAGTTGACTCGAGCAGCTGGAGAACGTCCCTAATTAGCAATGCGATAAAATATAGTTTTGAGAATATTTTTTGTTTTATATGTTTGGATATCTATTATTTTTTCCATCTTGATAGTTTAGTAACAAAGAAATTTAATATATTTTTTTTCAGTTAGAGTCGTTCTGCGTTTGATAAAACTATTGAAATAATGAATATGAGATATTTTAATAATTTATAGTGTGTGTTTATCTATTTAGTCGCTACTCTCATAAGATTGTATCTATAGAAATACATAGATGTCGAAAGACCTGTTAAGTCGAATGGTGTCAGTGTCAATTAGTTAAAATGTTAATGGCGCTGTAGATGACCTCTTCATTGTATAATTCGTAGCTTCACGAATATGATCATCATTCATGATAGCAGAAACGAAGATTCATTTTATGTGCAAATATAGAAATTTTAAAATATACGTTATATTTTAAATATATACGTTCAAAATTTGCATATAGTTATAATTTGTAATTTTTGTTATTTGTAATCAAATCTAAAAAACTAAACTTAAAAAACTCAACATTATTTAGAACTGATTATTATTAATTTAAATTATAAATGATAATCTTATCATCGTATAACCAATAGTTATTACTGCATACTGACAATAAATAAATATACAATACTTTCTGATTTTGAGAATATGAGGAAGCCTGTCCATTATACTTATCAGCTGCAATCATTACTTCCTTATCCTGTTATTTCTAATTAAATTTAAATAATCTAAAGTTTATCTTTTATTGCAACTTCTGTGGACACACCTATATTTTTAATCGTCTCTAAAAAGATACCCAGTGTAGCTAATATACGAGTACCATAAGAAGACAGTCAGCTTATCTTACGACGCGACGCACCACGATAAACATATAAAGTATTATGAAGAACTTAACTTTTGGAAATTGTTTATTTATTCGTTTATAATTTAAATATAAGTAGAATTTAAAAATAAGTCGAAAGGTATAGTAGGCTAGACACAGGGAATGATAGTATGTCGCTGGGTAAGCGTCTGATTGAATATATATTAAATATATTGCACGAGAAACTATTAATAAAATGACTTGGATTCAAAGATTAACAGCACCATGATTTTACATGATACTCAATCAAGTTCTACGAGATACACTGACATATTGGTTTCCGATATAAGACGCCGCGGGCGTTAATTAGTTGCTGTTATTTCTTGAGAAATAATAACAATAATAATAAGTTGTTGTATTTTGAGAACAATAAGCAGATTGGGATTCAATAATATAATTTCATTAGGTTCAAAAGGTCGCAATATTATAAACTATTTTGATGAAGTCAATTAGTACGGGAGATTTATATTACATTGACAATAATAAAATATGTGGAGCTTTTTTGTGATGTTCGTGATCGCTTTAATCCATAGAGGCCATTTGATTAGAATTGATCTGGTTCGGAGAACAGGTAACAATGCGAATGCTAATTTTGACATTTAGACGTGACCTCCACTCTTAGTTTTCACATTCGGCTTCGAATTGAAATGACACGACACGATTTCAAAAACAAGAGGCTTAACGTATAATTTCTCTTTGATTGGAATAAACGATTGATTTCTTAGATACTTATGATATTTTATTGTCAGTTTTTAAGAAAATAATGCAATTTTTAGTGTTCAAAATTTAGAAATAAATTCATGGGCCTAACATAAAGAATCTAGTCTATATCGAAGTTCTTATTACGACCTAATACACAAATAGTTGGTACAACAACAGTCACCATTTTGCCATTGTTTTTTTTTTTTAACAAAGTTCATCTCTGCCTAAATTTCATTGCCTAGGCCGGAGTTATATTCAATACCTCAGTGGCTGAGTGACATACCGGTATTCGTAGAGCTCTGAGGCCCGGGTGTGATCCTCGGTCGGGACAATGAAGAACATGACTTCTTTGCATTGTCTGCGGCCTGAGTGCTTTAAGTGCTTTAGCTACTTACTTTGGGATTAGAGCAATTTATAATAATAATACTAATAATAAATACTTCTAATAGCCATTTATTCCGATGCTGTCCGGTTATATCGTTCACCAGGTGAAGCACAAAATATTACTACGTTGGTGTCACCTTCACGTGTGACCGTTGACACTGCCTTTTCTCAGTCGAATCCTTCATTACCTAAATATTGTTTGATGTAGGTTATATATCAATTGTCATCAAAATTCTTAAAAATATATTAATAGCTTTGATTGTTATTGGAGATATGACTTTTAATTCGTCATGGGTTCTTAAATGAATATAAATTTTAATACGACTTAAAGTAATATTAAAATTGAGAAAAAGGTGGCGCTGCTCACTTCCGGGTATTTATTCAAATGTCATGGTATTAAAATATAATGAAAAATTGAATGATTTTGCCAAATTAAGAAGAACCGTTAAAATTAAACAAAACTACATACAATATATGTGACGGTTTCGTTACGGGTGTCGTAGGAGATGACTACAGGAAATTGCCCTTGTATATCACTGGTATAAATTCTAATGGCAACCGGAAGGTGGCGGGTTAATAAGGCGGCATTTCAAAATATTTTAGATCAAATTTAAACAGACTGATTAAGCGCAGCAGCATCTAAGGTGCAAAAGATACAAAAAAAGTACATAATAAGAAAGGTTTTGGTACTGAAATCGCCAATCCATTTAGCAAAGCGAAACAAACTCAATATATTGGCCACTTTCCCGCGGTTTACTTTAACAGACCATATTATTGATCTTTGATAGAAGAAAATAGCTTTATAGAAAACTTTCTGGAATTAAGTTACTAATACTACAGGTAAGTGAACAGAATTAATCTTTTATCACAATTAAAATATAAATAAATAAATATCTTCACGCAATTCCCAATACTGGGGTAGAGGCCAAGTCTAGACAATTAAGTCCCTTTGACCCACCTTCCACCGAAGATATTTTCGGGACAACGTGACAGGTGGTGAGCCCGTCGCCGCCTTTATGTCCAAGCCAACGATGAAATTCGTACATAAGTTTTTGAAAAACTCATTGGTACTGCCACCTGGGGATCGAACTCGGGTCTCTCGACTCGAAATTCCGACCACCCAACAACTCGGCTATCGATATATTATCACAATTAATCACAATTAATTTTGTCACTAGCTTTAAATTGGTACATGACACTGATACAGTAATTATCACCCGCCTTTATTAGTAATTCTTGTGTACAGTATCGTTAAATATCGTTTATATTTTAAATATCAATAACGTAAAAAGATTGCCACACAAGACTTCTGAGCCAACGACTTGAACCCCTTATTTGAAAGTAATAAAGTATAAAAAGTATGTGAGATGTATGTGGTGTTCCGATCAATGTGGTAACAAATAAATAGTTTTTAGCAAAGTCTTCGTTACTACAAATTCTCTGTCTTTGAAGGCTAAAGTGTAGTAGGGATATTCAGTGGTATTCCACTGAATATCCCTACTACACTTTAGCCTTCAAAGATTTACCGCATTAACCTGTGAGATAATGTCAGAGCTTAGCCTCGTAGGACTACATAGTTATACGTTGCACGTGGTAACACGCAGGCAGATTATATTACAGATTGCAATAGAACATACATCAATCAACTTCAATAAGGATTTACCTACTCGCATGTTTCCAGAATAGTACAAAGAGGTCGGCATATTAAAGTTCAAGCTAAATGTCTGTACCAAGTTTCGCTCTAACTAAATAAAGTAATTAAAATAAAAAAATAATTATAGTATACATAAACTCAAATAAAAAGGCTTGTCCCAGTGAGTATTCCAACTCTCCAATTAGAACCGGAGTTATGGGAAAAAAGTTAGATTTTAGAGTGTAACTTTAGAAGGTTAAAAGTTTGGTGACATTTAAAGCTGATGAATAAATAATAAATTAATTTGAAATATAATCAAACTAATCAGTTGAATAGATAGAACTACCCACTGGACTCGTATTTAATAAGAAAAATATATTTACTGGAAGTAAACATATCAGATCAAAATTACGTTTTTTTTATTTTTTTTTTATAGAAAAGGGAGACAAACGAGCAGGTGGCACGTGATGGTAAGTGATTACCACCGCCCACGAACACCCGCAATACCAGATAGGCATAGCAGATGCGTTGCCTCTCTTAGAGTGACCCCCCTTCCCCCCCGAATTGGAGGAGGGGGTGTGTGGGCCACCAGTTACCTGACGAAACGCAGAAGTTTGTTAGACTTCTACTTCACGCCGGTATTCTGTGAGGTCGTGGTACTTCCCCGGTCGAGCCGGCCCATTCATGCAACAACAAAAGCTGATGCGTGGCTATACCACTGTTAATGCTGTTTGAGTATAACTTGAGAAGAGAGTAAGTTATATAAGTTCCAGTGCTTCATGACTAAACTACGCATTAATAACTTTTAACGGAAAGATAAAGTAATAACATAAAGATAATTAAGCATATCGATTGGATAGAATGGCTTGATGAAGGCGTATCAGATTTAATTAATTATTTTAATACATAGATTGCATATCTTATAATTTACGATTTGGTATTATCAGAATACTATTTAGTAGCCTGAGTGGTAAAATTTTATAAAGTTACAATACTTAGAAACTATGCGTATGCATTTTTATACAGATTATAAATTAGCCCAATTTGTATATCATTTCACAAAGTAATATACCAACAATCAACGGTTCTAAGGTTTATTTAGTAATACTAATTCCAATATTAAATAATTATTGTCTTTGTAGGTTTAAGACTGAATATCGAGATCAAGAATCTTATTTAGTACGACCGAGCTGTAGTTGGCAAGCAAGTGGACATAAAGAGCAATAAGGTAATTGAACAATGAAGTAGCTCTAAAAAATGTTAGACTGTTAGCTAGATTGATATAGCTCTAGAGGTTTATATAGGGCGCATATCTACTATCAAGCTATACAGCGAAGGTTTAACCACTTATATGGTGAAGAAATTGAAAACATATTCTGAGAGAAACAGATTACGAATAAGAAATATTTATTTTATTTGTTGTAATTTAATACATATTTATGTAATAAATCCTTATCCTTTTCTCCATGTGGTATGGGCGTAAGAATATACGGATCACCGATCTTCTCGTGATATCGTAAAGAGAAGAAAAGAAAAAAATATTCAAATTATAAATGGACAGCGGCACAAATAATAAGAGTGCTGAAAAATACCAAACCGGTGACACGGCAGGAGTGTATAAGGTGTTAGGTACTGCGGTCGCTAATCCGCTTGTGACGATTATGGCAAACAAATAATTAATAATAAGTACCAAAACACATATAACCAATTAAATGTGTAAATTAATTAATTAAAAATCAATAAAAATTGATTACGATATCAATTTATTAAATTTAAATTAATTAATTAAAAAAGTCACGATAGCCATTGGCCAAGAGACCCAGTTCGATCCCCTGATGGCAGGATCGAACCAAAGGGTTTTTCAAAAACTTATGTACGAATTATATCGTTGGCTGAAAATATCTTCGGTGGAAGGTGGGTCAAAGGGACTTAATTGTCTAGACTTGACCTCTGTCTACTCCTGTATTGGGAATTGCGTGAAGATAGTTATTTTATTTATTTAAATTAAATGAGATCATATAACACATTCTTTGTATTTCACAGTTACTAAAATTAAGTTACAATGGTTGAATTCAAAAAGAAATCGCTTTACCGAATGTTTTTCCCGCCCTAGTGAATAGGCAACATAAAGTCGGTAGGAGCGCGTGGGCGAACTTCGGGCCGCGCTCCCTGTACTCGTAGCTCATGAATGAACAGGTGCCTCCTCCGCCGCCCACCCTGTAATTATTCATTTACCGGCGACGCATATCAACAACGTTTATTTCGGTGCACGTAGTCACGACCGAAACTTAAAAGATTTTTTCGATTATTATGATCTAAAATAATATATGATAATCTTTCAAATTGATATTAGCTAGATATAATGATTTTATTAACATGATGATTTAATTAACTACTTGTTTAACTGGTTACGTCCCGCGGTTTAACCGTTCACAGGAAGATTTAATTTAAAAAATGAGAATTTAAGTGTTTTTATGTACTTGAGTATTAAATACACCTGACATGATATTAAATATTTATTTGTGTGAAAAACTGTTTCAAAGGACTGTTTTAAAAAATATTTTTTTAATATTTCCACTTAAATACCAAAGACTTTCCAAATATAAGTGTAGTAGGATTAAGGATATTTTGTGGTACTTAAGCTACTTTGGGATGAGAGCAATGTATGTGATGTTGTCCTTGTCTATATATGTGTTAACATAAATATGGCTTTACATAAAAATAAGCTTTTCTTTATAAGTAAGCTTTTGATATCTATAAAAAATAAATACACTTCAAGTAAAAAGAAACATTTGTATCTTTTGTGTAACAAAAAAATATCTTCCCGCTATTCCCAATACAGGGGTAGACAGAGGTCTAGTCTAGACATTTAAGTCTCTTCGACCCACCTTGCACCGAAGATATTTTCGGGACAACGTGACAGGTGGTAAGCCCGTCGCCGTCTTTGTGTCCAAGCCAACGATATAATTTGTACATAAGTTTTTAGAAAAACCCATTGGTACGGCCACTTGGGGATCGAACTCGGGTCTCTTGACACGAAATTCTGACCACCCTACCACTCGGCTATCGTGACTAATTTGTAACAAAATATACTAAAATACTTAAAAATAAACTAAAATACATTTTATACTGTTAATAAATGTTCAGTTTCATACATAGATACATACATAAATAACGGCCTGATTGATTCACTGTAGGACTCCCGTAAACACGACAAAATTTTCTCGCTGAGCAGATTGGCGATCGCAACACCACACAACACATAACATACTAAAATGGAACATACAATGTGTATCATTAATGTCATATAATGTTCTTGGGTAAGACTTGCTCAAAGTATTTAATATTAACTGGCAAAATGTATTAAATATATAAAAGTATTTAATATAAAAAAGCTCAAAGTATTTAAGTTAGGTATTGTCTTGTTTATTTAATTGGTTTGCTACAGTTTCTTGTTAATGAAGTAGAATAAAAACATCCAGGGCTTCTCAGGAAGGATAATTTATAAAAACACTCTAACAATATATATATAAAGGTACGATTAGATTAAAAATACAGAGTTTTCGAAGTTTTACGTAATCGCCGAAAGAAAGTTTTTCATTCTGGAAGCTTTTGTATCACTTTTTACGAGATTGCAATATAATCACGATAGCCGAGTTGTAGGGTGGTCGGAATTTCGAGTCGAGATACCCGAGTTCGATCCCCAGGTGGCAGTACCAATGAGTTTTTCAAAAACTTATGTACGAATTTCATCGGTGGCTTGGACATAAAGACGGCGACGGGCTCACCACCTGTCACGTTGTCCCGAAAATATCTCCGGTGGAAGGTGGGTCAAAGGGACTTAATTGTCTAGACTTGACCTCTGTTTACCCCTGTATTGGGAATTGCGTGAAGATATTTTCATATTTTTTTTTTGCAATATAGTGTTAATTAATACAAAAGGAGTTGCTTTTGTGAAGAACGATTAATCCTATTCATACTATTTTAGTTGCAGATAATTTGCAAAACTTCAAAACAAGGGATGAACTCAATGTTTTTTCCAATTATATATATGTAGAATTACCAACAAACAAAAACCTCCAAAAAACTATGCCGATCCACCTCAATATATGTGGCAATATTGTTTGACTCTCTACAGACACTTTCCAAAGAATTAGATTTATAAGTATAAGTAACATAATATTAGAAGTTTATTGTACTAATACGTAACCACTAAAGATGTTTTTGGAAGAGTTGTTGTATATTGTTTTTCTTTTAGAAGAATATTAGAAGTACTTAAATAATAAATTGGCTTACTTATTCGTGCCGAGCACCATTTTGAGTCATTTTTCGTGTCTGTACAACTTTAACGATATTGAAATAAGGTTATTTTGATATCGCTGTTTGATCAGTTTTTTAAAGACTTTACCTTCATTACTAAGTATTCTTTTCAGACAGTAGCTGCCCAGCAGTTTCAAGCTGCAGAAAACGATAGGATAGGCGATTGATAGGAATAGAACTACGGCATTGCACTATACTGGCGTAAAGTAACTAAAGCCAGATCCCTAACCCCAAAAAATTATAATATTAATGTAATATGAGAAAGTAATGAAACTTTAACAATAATTCTTGATATCGTCACTAGAAACAGTTTTATAACGGTTTTAGTAGCCTTTCCCCGGAAAGTTAAGCGTAATTAACATTAATCATAGGGATGTACGCGCCGCCACAAGCGCTAATTGTGAACATTACTCCTAACTGACGTAGGCTATTCCACACATGTATGCACACAATTTCAGATTGAAGATGGCGGTCGTATAAAAGAGGCTATGTTGATGAAAGTGATAAATGTAGGTATTATTGGGTAACGAATCACCAATTCTATAACTTTGTAAAACGTCATTAAAATATGTTTACACACATAGCATTGGAAGATCTCTTAAAAGTGATAATAAACTGAAAGGAAGAAAAAATAACTTAAATGTTGCATAAGCATTGCTGGCTTAAAATACATTTTCCCCTCATCTAAAAATACAATGTAATAGGAATATTTATTTGAATTGATCGTAAAATGCCTTTGTTTTTATCTGCCGCTTCCTTTGGTACAGGGTTGCAATATTGGCAAAGTCGGTTGAATATTATACTTTAATAAAACATTGTATTAACGCGTGTTCTTGTTAAAAATAAGATATTAAATGCCTACATTCTTGATGAAATAACTTAGTAGAGTCTGCTATTCATAACTTAAGGCTTTGTATAATGCAAAAGTCAGCAGGATTGTTAGCCACAGTAACCTTGTCTTGTGGATTCATAGGCACGTTCCTCTAATATCCCACATAAGTACAATATAAATGAAACCAGCTCTCTTTGTTTTTTAATGTAACTTATATCAAAAGAGGTGGTATAGAGTAACTTGGTATAAATAAGTACCTGCAGATCTATCATATGGATATATTGGTTAACAGATAAGACAGCTATCATAGTCTAAATCAAGGATAGATAAAAAAGAATATTTGCCATTATTACGAAGGTTCACTTATGACGGCACTTTTTATTTTTTTGTTAGGAGGATAAGGGAAAGAAAATATTGCGTTATACTATATGAAATTGATAATCGTTAACATACAAAAAACTTCAGGAGTACATAATATTTCTATTGTTACTTATTCACGCATTTCTATAAATTGATCCATTTCACCGCACAGACAAATGTTTTACGACTATCATAAAAAACAAATTAAATATCTTGGTTCCTGTACCAACTCACCTTCTCAGCTTGTGATAAGTATAAAAATCTAGCAATTTAGCGAACTTTGTTAATAATACGGTCCATACTGCAGTGACTTCTAGACTTGGCCAACCCTGTCGGTCTGGTATTGCGTGACAGGAAGGCCCGCCGTACCAGTCTCCGTCGGTGTCCCGCCGCCCACCGTCACCGTCGCCATGTCTTTGGTCACGCCACCGCGCCACCGCCGGCTACAAACTTGTCGTGCTCCATCTCAAGTGGCGAAATATCGTGTTAAAATTTTACTCGATTTTCAGCTCGCATGATTTCGTGCTTAACTTTTGTTGGAGTGATATGTATTCCCGACTTCAAAAAGGAAGAGGTTCTCTTTAGTTTAATCATTGTATGAATATTTGTCACACGATAAATAAAAATATTATTTTTTTGTGTTTGGATCATCTGTTGTAGGTGTGAACTATGTGATAAAATAAATTATAGAAAATAAAATTTAAAACTTGTTTAAATGCATATATAACGTAATTATAGTTAATTACGTTATATATGCATTTAAACAAGTTCAAGCAACAAAATCCTCAAAAAAAAAGAGAACCTCTTTAGTTTAATCATTGTATGAATATTTGTCATACGATAAATAAAAAAGAGAACCTCTTTAGTTTAATCATTGTATGAATATTTGTCATACGATAAATAAAAATATTATTTTTTGTGTTTGGATCATCTGTTGTAGGTGTGAACTATGTGATAAAATAAATTATAGAAAATAAAATTTAAAACTTGTTTAAATGCATATATAACGTAATTATAGTTAATTATATTCATATGATTAAAATGCCTTTTAAGAATGATATAATAATAATTTTCTCTCTTAAATCTCAATGGACAATGCGCAAAAAATTATTTATTAGAATTCCATTTCCGGTGATCTTGATAGGAGAAGGAGCCCGTATGCCCAATTACCCTGAGTCGTTAATTATGATAATGTCACTCTGGAACGAACGCTTACGTCTTCTTAAATTAAATTAATTAAACTGTACAATTTTTTTTTTGGAAATCTTAGATACACAATTTTATAACCAATTCACATCGTTTATTAAAATCTAAAGCCCCGATAGTCGAGTGGTCGGCATTCGATACCTGAATTCGATTCCCAAGTGGTAGGCCACTGAGTTACAAAACTTGTTAAGACTAATACTGGCGTAGACAGAGGTCTACACAATTAAGTCCTTTCGACTTACCTACCACCGAAGACATTTTTTGGGATAACCTGACAGGTGATGAGTCCGTCGCCATTTTTATGCCCATGCCAACGATACTAGACTCCCTGGGGATTGAGTCTCTCGGCTCGAATTTATCAGCCAACCACACAGCTATCGTGATTATATATGATTCGTTGGCTTCGACATAAAAAGGGCGACAGGCTCCCCACCTACTTATCACGTTGTCGCAAATTGTCTTCGGTGAAAGGTGGGTTGATATTTATTGAAACTCTTTACATACTTTCGTAACAGTAATTTTTATACAGTACTGTTTTTCCCGCAATTTAATCCATGCACTTAGAGAATTTACTGTGGGATGGCTTTATTTCCCGGACCAGAAGTAATGTAGTGCGTCTCTCACGGGATCTTAATACAATTCAAAATTCGTTAAGCAAAACATGTTTCCGAATTCTCCCATAGGAACAATTCATCCGGAAAAAAGTTATTCATTTTGTTAATTTAGGCCATAAACAATCTGTTATCGGTCATCTGACAATCTGTGCCAACATTTTTGCCTGATTGTCTAACAAACGTATTGTATTAGTAGGATAGTTTAGGATGGGATAATATTTACCAATCGATTTTTTATATAATTCACGATAACCGAGTGGAAGTCGGAATTTCGAGTCGAGAGACCCGAGTTCGATCCGCAGGTGGTAGACTCGTACCAATGGGTTTTTCAAAAACTTATGTACGAATCATATCGTTGGCTTGGACATAAAGATGGCGAGGGGAGATATATGTATATATATATATATATATATATATATGTATATATATATATATATATATATATATATATATATATATATATATATATATATATATACATATATATATATATATATATATATATATATATATATATATATATATATATATATATATATATATATATATAATATCTTTACACCATTCCCAATTGACGACAGTCGACAAGCCAACGATATAAATCGTATATAAATTTTTGAAAAAACCCATTGGCACGAGCCTACCACTTGGGGATCGAACTTGGGTCTCTTGACTCGAATTCCGATCACCCAAACACTCGAAAAATCACTCGGGAAATCTTCACTAACTTGTATTATACTGGTATGTGTTATGAGTACAACCGTTAATTCAATACACTTTCTTTCCCGGCGCGGCGTGCCGTTCCGCCGACGCGGAATCACGCAACAAAATCAAGCACTGACAGTCAATTAGAAGACTACAGTTGTCTAATTTGTCTGCAATATAGCTAGATTAACAGTGGATTTTTAACAGTGGTAGAGCCACGCATCAGCTTTTGTTGTTATGGGCTGCCTCGACCGGGGAAGTACCACGACCTCACAGAATACCGGCGTGAAGTAGAAGTTTAATAAACTTCTACGTTTAGTCTGGTGAGTGCAGGTAACCGGAGGCCCACAAACCCCCTCCCCCAATTATATATATATATATATATATATATATATATATATATATATATATATATATATATATATATATATATATATATATATATATATATATATATATGTATATATATATATATATATATATATATATATATACATATATATATATATATATATATATATATATATATATATATATATATACATATATATATATATATATATATGTATATATATATATGTATATATATATATATATATACATATATATATATATATATATATATACATATATATATATATACATATATATATATATATATACATATATATATATATATATATATATATATTGACGACCTACGTGGACGGGTAATGTACTCGTAGTAAACCTATTTTTCTACGTTGGATCAGATCTGTATGTTTGTGGTACCGTTGTTTCTGACCCCATAACACTAGTGCTTCAGCTTGTTACTCTGGGATCAGAGATATGAATGTGCAGTTGTCCCTATGTATGTATTTATAAATAATATTTAAAAATGATTTAGAAATTTAAATGCCAATTTCTTTTATAAATCGGAATCTAGTGTCGAATTTAGCATAGTGAAAAAAAAACATAAATAAATAAATAAATATCTTCACGCAATTCCCAATACAGGGGTAGACAGAGGTCTAGTTTAGACAATTAAGTCCCTTTGACCCACTTTTCATCGAAGATATTTTCGGGACAACGTGACAGGTGGTGAGCCCGTCGCCGTCTTTATGTCGAAGCTAACGATATAATTCGTACACAAGTTTTTGAAAAACTCATTGGTACGAGCCTGCCACCTGGGATCGAACTCGGGTCTCTCGACTCGTAATTCCGACCACCCAATTATCGTGACAATTGTTTAAGAGAATAGAATTTCGAAACGAAAATATCTTTAGTGGAAGGGACTTAATTGTATTAAGTCCTTGTATTTAATATCGAGCAATATCACTAAGCAACTGACCCATCTATCCTCTTCTCGTTCAAGCGAACTGCGCAGTTGTTGTTTGAACATCTTAACTTTTTTTAAATAAATATTAGTTGCAACAAACGCAAACTTTCATATAAATTACTTACTTACTAACTTCTATATCTTCACGCACAATCCCTGTCAGGGTAGCCAGAAAGAACAGCTCGCTAAGTGTCTATTCTCTCTGGCTCCTTACATACCTCTTTCGCCTCTTTCAGATTCATTTTCTTCATATATGCACGTCGAGGTATCCGAGTACTCTTGACCCTCCCCTCTTTGAGCAATTTACTCACATGGTCTTCGAAAGTTAGTCTCGGCCTACCTCGACCCCTTTTTATATTGACATTTTAATACAACATTCACATTCATATAAATTCATAAAAGATAATTTAAAAAAATCCATACGAAATTAATTCCATAAAGTAGAATTTATTTTTATAATTGTATAGGTACTATAAACTGTTAAATAATTATATGGTCCCGTAAGAATTTAAAAATGATCCGCGGGACAATACAGTGGAAAATACAGTGTTGTAGATACTGTGCCATTCTTACCTGTATTATAAAATAATAAATAAATATCTTCACGCACAATACCTGTATTAGATATGTATAATGTATATAAATAATAACAATGAACCTTCAAATTCAGAGAAGTTGACAAAACATTAAAAGAAACGTGGTGTATTACAGTCTATCCATCATCATTATAACTTTATTTATAATTTTAAGATGCAGAATGATTTCTAATTACAAAACAACACAATATTTAAATGCTGCATGGATCTTTTCGAGCTATACATCGAAGAGGTAGCAAAATTAGAAGTTTAACTGTTTGTTTTTGGTCGACAGGTAGTGATTATCCAGATACTTCAAAGGCTGATTAATAATTATTAACTTTATTATTTAATTCATTGTAATTATAAATAATGTAAACCACGTCAGATTTTTTTTACTACATAAATAAATTAAAGTAATAAACACAAAGTTCAATTTTTGTTTTGTTTAACTTCAGTTGTTACGGGAGAGATACGGTGGGTTGGTGTTAAGAGCGTACATTAGTTTAAATAACGGGAACAATAGATGTGTTAATGATATAAAAAGATAAAATAGTTGAATATCATTTTAGTAATCAGTTTTTTTTATTCTTGTTTATTAGAACCACTTGTTTATATCTCTAAATGCTCTAACATTTTAGTTAAATCAATATAAGTTAGCGAAGCCTTAAAAAGTTAGTACTAAACCTTTTTAAATCCACGATGAAAACCTATCGTAAAAAAAATAAAAAGTTCTTAGAACAACAAACAATCAAGTGACATTTACATCTTGCACGAATGTTTTTTAATAGCTTTCGATGTTGCCTCAAGGAAAAGGCCTTTAAAAATATTATTAAAAAAATCTCGAGGAATATATTTATGAATATTGTTTTTCGTAGCGCTTCAAACGGAACGTTTCTTTTTACTGCAGATTGCGTGGTATTTACACCTGGGTTAAAAGAACGAACACTTGTTATATATTAAATTGGCATCGTTTCACAATGACTATGTTGTGATCATATAGTAATAACAGTGTTGGATAAAAATTCCGATTGACTGAAACATATTTTACTAAAAAAATATCCCTCAACTCAAAAAATTTAACGGCTTTAAAAATGCCAAATTATTTTTAGCTTAATTTAATAAGTAATAAATTTAGCTATAAATAATTTTGCGTTTTTCAAAAGAAATATTCTAATAAGCACTACTTACTGTATTTGTTGAGAAGGCAAGTGTTGATAAATATGAATATTTGACATTACAATTACATTGATTTAAGATGTTATATAGGCACCGCCTTCAGGGGGGCACAAAATTAGCAAATCTAGCAGTAGGTGAAGCCGGTGGTCGTATTGATCATTATAATGAGTTCAATATGTGTAAATCTTTTAACCAGTCAGTGGAAAATATTAAACGCTAATTCGTCTCTTATGATGCAATACTGTATGTACTGGGCAGCATTTGTCAATAAATGGTATATTTACTGCCTTACTTCAGCCGTTAAGAAATGCAGTGGTTTTTGTCATCAGTACTGTTTTTATATATAATGACTCATAGACACAAGCAACTTAATTACATAACAAAAGAGGTGAAATACTACAAAAGCTGGTAAAATTAAAACAAGTTTATCTGTTTTCTTGGGTCCATAGTCAGACCCTGACGAGGTGACAATGGGACTATACTGAAAGAACAAACAAAAAAGAATTTCCGTAATTGATTCACATATGATAGAGTCGTGAGATAACAAACATAAAAAAATGTATCATGCAATCGAATTGAGAATCTCATCATTAACAAGGTAATGACTTAGCTGTGGGCTTATCACATTTATGTGTGTATGTTGTGCACTGGCTATGTATTCCATATTAGTTTTCAAAAGCAACTTAGCATACTTTACCTAATTACTTTACATGTATATATATTTGCCTCATGGTATGCATTATATATAAAATTCGCTCTTATTATATTTTGATTGGTTTTCATGTTAGTGTATATACCTAAGAAATTTACAAAGTCAATGTTTTAAGTTGAAATGTAAGAGAAGCGTTAAGTGTAATTACTGCAATAAAAGTCAGCAGAACTCTGTCCAGACGCAGAAGCAATTACATTTCTACAGGCTTTGAATTTAAAACGTTTGAGGGACTGTGGGGAGGAGGCGCCAGTAACCTGCCATACACGTTTCGCGCACCCTTCCTTTCCTAACAAGAATCTTTATTCTTTTCAATTAAATATAATATTCTAGTAGCTCTTTCCTTTGCAGATAAGGAGGCGTCTATTTGAATATAAAATATAATTTAATTTAATCAGAAACCCTATAAAATATTGGGCTTGCGTATTAGATCTGTTAACTGAAAGAAAACAACGCAATAAACTGATTCCTATATATCGCATTAAAATCTAACGTCGCATACTGGGTTACTGCTTTCTTGAACCTTATCGAATCTCAACGAGATCTACAGAACTCCAGATGTTTTGTTTGTAATTTCTCGTGGAAATTTTTTCTAATGTTACAAGAAAGAGAATATAACAGTTGGAATTTGAAGATCTCCCACACCCCCTTAGGCTTCTTGACTTCTAACACCCTCTAAAGTAATTTATAACTTGGTTGATGTAACAGCCGCATCAAAAATTTTGGGAATAAGTCTGACAAATACCGAGATTTTTCCCGGCAGAAGTTTAAAGTTTAAAAATCAAGTTCTAATGAACAGCACGTCGAAAGATCGCCGACAAAAGCTAGTTGACTTATAAAAAGATTTTTTTGTGCTCATAAAGTGATACAGAAATTATGTGTTTTAAACTCATTTACTACTATTTTGACGCATTCAACTCAACTATTGTTTTTACATATATGAATATGTAAATATGTTTTTAATATTTTTATTATGTAATTAAGTAAATTATGTAAATATGTATTAATTATATATATAAATTTGTTTTAAAATTGTACGCAGGAGTTACAGGAAGCTGAAGTTTAATTTATAGGTGATAGTCGTAAGGTATGAACAGACCGATTCGGGAGGGGATCGGATCTGGGCCAGGATTACCGCCTTGTAGAAAACGATTTGAAGTATAGGCATCGTAGGATATTTAATTAACAATTTTGGTCATATGATATTGTTTCAAGTTAGTCATATTGCGAATCTCCTCGTTGCATTTTCGTTCGAGAAGCAAATTTTCTGTACAGATATTAAATCGAACGATTGAACTCAATAATTGAACATAATTTATACTACAATAGTCATTGTCGATATATCCAGGAACAATTTTATAATATAAATAATATCTTGGTTATAAAGAACATAGTGATATCGTTAAATTTAATATTTCTATAGTCATATTGTCATTCACGCTAAAACTGTAATACTAATTATATTTTTTTTGGCATAGGATGGAATACTTAACCGTTCACTTTACCGTAACTTTGAGGCTGTCGTACGAGATTAAAGAAATTATAATCCGACGCTGCAAGTTTGTTTTATTAGAGCTTCCTCTAGAGACAGGTGCAAATAATGCAACGTGCAGCGAGGCGCGCACTCTTATTGGCGGAGCGTGATGCGCAGGCGCAGATTTATGACTCGGGCGCTACAGCTGCCTTCCTCTCAATGTGGTTAAATTTTACTGCGATGCAACTCGGATGTGCTGTATAGGAAACGCAAAAACGTGATATTTGCGAATTTGTATATAGTTATGTAAATATCATGTAAATGTCACATTATATTGGTTCACATTCAAGGTACGTGTGTGATTTGTTGTCAACCCGCCTGTGAATCAGAAAACTCGTACAGAAAAATATTGAACGTTTAAACACTAACACTCAAATATTAAATCCATTGTAATGGTTATAACGCGTTTGTTGACATTCGTTCTCCTTTATCTGATAGAGTCTCAAGTGTAGCCGTATCTTGAGAGTAAACAAAAACATAACACGAGCGTGTATTCGAAGAATAGAATAACTGCTGAGCCAAGAATATATAATGTACATAACACTATTGCGTTGTTCTTGCCCATCGCTGTGTTTATTTTGAACGATCGTAAGCGCGTATCGCTCATCTTATATTTACACTAAGGCCTGCTACAGGCTATAACTCGCATTACAAATAGAATGCACGCCACACACCCTTAAATAAAAAAAAATTACTTTTATTTTGTATGGACTTTGTTGCTAAGTTTTATTTTGATATATGTAGAATAGTTATAAGAATAAGAATAAACTTATGTTTTTTTTTTTTTATTTTATAGACAAGTGAGGCAAACGAGCAGGTGGCTCACGTGATGGTAAGTGATTACCGCCGCCCATGAACACCCCCAATACCAGAGGCATAACAGTTGCGTTGCCGGCCTTAGAGTGCCCCCCCCCCAGAATTGGGGGAGGGGGGTTTGTGGGCCTCCGGTTACCTACAATAACCAGACGAAACGTAGAAGTTTGTTAGACTTCTACTTCACGCCGGGATTCAGGTCGTGGTACTGCCCCGGTCGAGCCGGCCCATTCATGCAACAACAAAAGCTGATGCGTGGCTCTACCACTGTAAAATTCTGTACTGTATTCTTTTATTGACTGTATGTTCGACATAATACAAAAAGTCGCATAACGAACTATATCGATAGCAGTTATCGATCGCTAGACAACAGCAGTGTTTCTATGTCCAGAAGGGAAAACCTCTTCACATTTTCTTGTGTGAGTGAAATGGTACAGAGTATTGTAAATTTTTAATAGTTACTGAAGAAACCGTGGATTAAGGAAACGTATCTTTTAACTTTATTTCAGCTACTCTTTTCTGTGTACTTTACCAAATGTTGTATTTAACTGCCTAGATTAACAAGCATCCTCTAACCAATCTTCCTTTACCTAAAATATTGTACTATGTGGATTTGAGCGTGACTTAAACTAAGAATTTACTAGTTTTCAATAATTTAAATATCAGTAAAGTTATTACAATTCCATTTTTTATAAATTCTCATCTTTTAAAGTACGTAGCTATCAATAGATACCTGCAAATGACTTCGAACGAACCTACCTCCGTAATAGTGCGATACTGATGCAGATGACTTCGAGGCAATGGTGGATTAAAAATAACACATACATTTATTCCTTGTGGTTTAAAATAGATAAAGTAGGCAGTTTATTCTCGAATCTGATTTTAGGTTACTTGTTAATTTTGTTAATTGTACTACTTGTCATCTAGGCCTGATATATAGATCCTTTCAACAATAACGAACAAAGCCTATTTTGTGCATCATAATAGGTAGAGAGACTGTCAGCTTCTTGATTTCCAAACCAACGGTACACCGTTTTACATAAAATTCATAAAATTGATTGAATGGACACCCATTTGTAATTCCAAATTTAAAATTTTTCAGTAAAGGCATATTTAAGTACGTACGGTATTTGTATAAAAAATCTATTTCTAAAATTTTTGTTTGTCTGCCTGTTTCTTCCGACTAATCTCTGAAACGGCTGGATTGACTTTAAAGGGATCATCACTAACAGGTAGCTGACTGAGCTATATTCCGCGTTAAGTGTTAAACCGGGGGACAACTAGTCTATACATATAAATAAAATTGGAGTGTCTGTTTATAATATTGAAATAACCTTTTTTTTTTACTACATTTATATAAATATATACGGTACATACACCAAAATAATATTTTTTTGTCTGTCTGTCTGTCTGTTTTTTTTATAGGAAAAGGGAGGCAAACGAGAAGGAGGCTCACGTGATGGTAAGTGATTACCGCCGCCCATGAACACCCGCAATACCAGAGGCTTAGCAGATGCGTTGCCTCCCTTAGAGTGCCCCCCTCCCTCAGAATTGGAGGGGCACCGGTTACCTGCACTCACCAGACGAAACGCAGAAGTTTGTTAGACTTCTACTTCACGCCGGTATTCTGTGATGCGTGGGTCTACCACTCTCACGTGGCTCTGTTTGTTCCGGCTAATCTCTGAAACGGCTGGATCAATTTTAACAGGACTTAAAAATAACAGTAACATATACTTTAACAGTAAGTAACATATACGAAAAAATTCGTTGGTAAGAGCGTTCTTCCTGAAGATTGAATTCGGGACTAATTCGCAATCCAATTTAATGTAGAAAAAGTATTACCCATTATTACTACTAATATTTAATATTAACAATTATAAACTTCCAAAAAGTAGGTAATAAAAGAATTAATATGATGAACTACACCGAAAATAATTATATTTTTATATTACAAATGAAAATATGTATACAAAAAATATAGCGATCGATCGGATCGGAAAACTAAAGACAAATATTTTTTGAAGTACACTCGATATCGGACATTGATATTTTTTTCTCGACAGAGATTCAGATGCAAGGAACTCGGTCTTGATTCCGCTATCAATTACGTCAAACATAGATCGCATCGTACTTGAAGCTTAATAACGGATCTGTAGCAAGATGATTAAGGCTGTAGTTACTGCTTGTCTCTTTATCTGTTATCAGCGTAATGGACGAACCCACGTGAATAACGTTGTCTAAAGATGCTATTTATAAAAGAAATAAAATATAAGGTAATAAAATTTTAAGTGTAAAGAACGAAATCAATAGACATATCATTTGCAGGTGAAAGATGAAGTAGATAAATTATACATGGTTTTTTCTTTATGCAGCTGTGCCTTCACTTACATACGGTGTTCTTTAAAAACGACAAAGATATGTTTAAGATATGCATTTCAGATACACATTTGTTAAATTTTTCTAATGTGATCTGAAATTTCGATTGTATATGAATTACAATATTATTATTGTTAAAGTCACGATAGCCGAGTTGTTGGGTGGTCGGAATTTCGAGTCGAGAGACCCGAGTTCGATACCCAGGTGGCAGTACCAATGAGTTTTTCAAAAACTTATGTACGAATTTCATCGTTGGCTTGGACATAAAGATGGCGAGGGCTCACCGCCTGTCACGTTGTCCCGAAAATATCTTCGGTGGAAGGTGGGTCAAAGGGACTTAATTGTCTAGACTTGACCTCTGTCTACCACTGTATATGAATTACAATATTATTATTGTTAAAGTCACGATAGCCGAGTTGTTGGGTGGTCGGAATTTCGAGTCGAGAGACCCGAGTTCGATACCCAGGTGGCAGTACCAATGAGTTTTTCAAAACTTATGTACGAATTTCATCGTTGGCTTGGACATAAAGATGGCGAGGGCTCACCGCCTGTCACGTTGTCCCGAAAATATCTTCGGTGGAAGGTGGGTCAAAGGGACTTAATTGTCTAGACTTGACCTCTGTCTACCACTGTATATGAATTACAATATTATTATTGTTAAAGTCACGATAGCCGAGTTGTTGGGTGGTCGGAATTTCGAGTCGAGAGACCCGAGTTCGATACCCAGGTGGCAGTACCAATGAGTTTTTCAAAACTTATGTACGAATTTCATCGTTGGCTTGGACATAAAGATGGCGAGGGCTCACCGCCTGTCACGTTGTCCCGAAAATATCTTCGGTGGAAGGTGGGTCAAAGGGACTTAATTGTCTAGACTTGACCTCTGTCTACCACTGTATATGAATTACAATATTATTATTGTTAAAGTCACGATAGCCGAGTTGTTGGGTGGTCGGAATTTCGAGTCGAGAGACCCGAGTTCGATACCCAGGTGGCAGTACCAATGAGTTTTTCAAAACTTATGTACGAATTTCATCGTTGGCTTGGACATAAAGGCAGCGACGGGCTCACCACCTGTCACGTTGTCCCGAAAATATCTTCGGTGGAAGGTGGGTCAAAGGGACTTAATTGTCTAGACTTGACCTCTGTCTACCACTGTATATGAATTACAATATTATTATTGTTAAAGTCACGATAGCCGAGTTGTTGGGTGGTCGGAATTTCGAGTCGAGAGACCCGAGTTCGATACCCAGGTGGCAGTACCAATGAGTTTTTCAAAACTTATGTACGAATTTCATCGTTGGCTTGGACATAAAGGCAGCGACGGGCTCACCACCTGTCACGTTGTCCCGAAAATATCTTCGGTGGAAGGTGGGTCAATTTTAACAGGACTTAAAAATAACAGTAACATATACTTTAACAGTAAGTAACATATACGAAAAAATTCGTTGGTAAGAGCGTTCTTCCTGAAGATTGAATTCGGGACTAATTCGCAATCCAATTTAATGTAGAAAAAGTATTACCCATTATTACTACTAATATTTAAATATTAACAATTATAAACTTCCAAAAAAAGTAGGTAATAAAAGAATTAATATGATGAACTACACCGAAAATAATTATATTTTTATATTACAAATGAAAATATGTATACAAAAAATATAGCGATCGATCGGATCGGAAAACTAAAGACAAATATTTTTTGAAGTACACTCGATATCGGACATTGATATTTTTTTCTCGACAGAGATTCAGATGCAAGGAACTCGGTCTTGATTCCGCTATCAATTACGTCAAACATAGATCGCATCGTACTTGAAGCTTAATAACGGATCTGTAGCAAGATGATTAAGGCTGTAGTTACTGCTTGTCTCTTTATCTGTTATCAGCGTAATGGACGAACCCACGTGAATAACGTTGTCTAAAGATGCTATTTATAAAAGAAATAAAATATAAGGTAATAAAATTTTAAGTGTAAAGAACGAAATCAATAGACATATCATTTGCAGGTGAAAGATGAAGTAGATAAATTATACATGGTTTTTTCTTTATGCAGCTGTGCCTTCACTTACATACGGTGTTCTTTAAAAACGACAAAGATATGTTTAAGATATGCATTTCAGATACACATTTGTTAAATTTTTCTAATGTGATCTGAAATTTCGATTGTATATGAATTACAATATTATTATTGTTAAAGTCACGATAGCCGAGTTGTTGGGTGGTCGGAATTTCGAGTCGAGAGACCCGAGTTCGATACCCAGGTGGCAGTACCAATGAGTTTTTCAAAAACTTATGTACGAATTTCATCGTTGGCTTGGACATAAAGGCAGCGACGGGCTCACCACCTGTCACGTTGTCCCGAAAATATCTTCGGTGGAAGGTGGGTCAAAGGGACTTAATTGTCTAGACTTGACCTCTGTCTACCCCTGTATAAGGAATTGCGTGAAGATATTTATTTATTTACTTTATTATTCTTATAATAAATTATTATTCCGCCTACAAGTTGCGTGGACTGACTCCTATAAATATCACTACTGTCGATGTATAAAAAATACTTGACGCAGTTGTAGTTTGAACTCGCGTCTTCTATCGCACCATAGTCAATTAGTTAATGAGTCCTGATCGTTAAACAGCTAAAATTTTTTTTAAATATCCATGATATTTATATAGCCTGTCTGTGGTAATGTTGCAGATCTGTTACTTATACACTTAAATACTTAAGTTTGTGTTTGGTAATTTATTTATAATATAATTAAAATTCTTTTAGTCTTATATAAGAATAAGAATTAATGAACACAAATGTTTTTTTAAATTATTTCCTGCTCCTATTATGTCTAAGTAATTACGGAAAATGCAAGAAATGTTGGATATTATGAGATCGACTAATCGTTGTTAGAAGACTGCGTGGCTGCAGGCACAGGTGTGCTATTGCATCAACGGGCACATTCCTCGCATTCATTACCACGTCCAACATTTCTCATACGTTGAGACAAACCTACTGTTACGTTATATGTAACATTACGTAAACCCTACGCGCAGAGGTTGCTTGAAACATTTTGATAGTTGTCATCGCCACATAATAAAATAATAAATTTATATCTTGTCGTGGAATATATAGTTTCACGCAGTGGTAACAAAACAGTAAGATAAGAGACACTTAAGCCTGAAACGTATGTTGAGGAACGTCACGTTTATAGTTACAAATTAATTAATTTCTTCAAGCGTTACCATGGGCGACCGAAAGAGAAATAAAGTGATTCGCAATACAGCAGGTTTGAAAGATCTTATCACTAAAATGGATAAAGGCTTGCGTGCTTCCATGGTTTGGACACGTTGAGCGGACCTAGACGACCGTATATAAAGAATATGATGAATTTGAAAGAAACGAAAGAGGTATATAAAGATGGTGGACACTGGACGATGTGTTCTTTTGGCTACCCCGTTAGGGACTATGCGTGGAGATATTTATTTAAGGGTGAGCCCGTCGCCGTCTTTATGTCCAAGCCAACGATATTCGTACAAAAGTTTTTGAAAAACCCATTGGTACGAGCCTAACAACCGGGGATCGAACTCGAGTCTATTGACTCGAAATTCCGACCACCCAACCACTCGGCTATCGTGACTTTTTTACTATATAAAATTTTAATATTAAATTTTAGATTTAATAAAAATTAATGGTTTGAGAAGTAAAGTAAAATGGAAAATAAACAACTAAGATTTTGTGTGAAACTAAATGCATTGCTTTTTTCAGAAAGATACATTAAAATTATTAATCATAAAATTTATTATTTCATTTATTGCATTTCTAAGACTGGTTGGTAGTGGATTTTGAAAATAAGAACCGTGGGATCCAATCTCACTAGGGTCAAGTGTTTGTGTGATGAATATAAATGTCCGTGTTCCTGTCATGGATGTCTGTGTTAAAAACTATCTATATGATAATCTAATCTTAAAAAAAAGTCACGATAACCGAGTGGTTGGGTGGTCGGAATTGCAATTCAAGAGACCCGAGTTCACAGGTGGCAGGCTCGTACCCATAGGTTTTTCAAAAACTTATATACGAATTATATCGTTGGCTTGGAAATATAGACGGCGACAGGCTCACCACCTTTCACGATGTCCCGAAAATATCTTCGGTGGAATGTGGGTCGAAGGGACTTAAATGTCTAGACTAGACCTCTGTCTACCCTTGAGTTGGGAATTGCGTGAATATATTTATTTATTTATAATCTAATCTCTTTATTTAATCTAAATTTTCTTGTCTTCTTCTAATTTCCCAGTATTGGGAAATGCGCGGAGATATAAGAAAATTAAACTTAATTAATACTCAGCTCACTACCGAGATCACCATAACATTTTTCAATTAGGTATTTGCAAAATACATTAAACAAATGTTTCGATTTATCTGCATCGAATTGAACAGCAGGTTGATAGAAACTGGCAAGAGATTACGCCGCGACCAATCGATTTGAAATTATAAGTTACGTACTGGCATTCCGTAACAGGAAACAAGCTTAGATTACATAATTTTTACCGTTTATTTAAATTAATGACATGAAGTTGAGTCAATTATTTTAATAAAATGAAGTTGAATCAATTATTTTAATGAGAGTTGCGTGAATTTTCGGGACTACGTGACAGATGGTGGGGAGAACGTGAAAGGTGGTGAGCCCATCGCCGTCTTCATATCCAAGCCAATGATATAATTCGTATATAAGTTTTTGAAAAACCCATTGGTACGAGCCTGCAATCTGGGGATCGAACTCGGGTGTCTTGACTCAATATTCCGACCACTCAACCTCTTGACTATCAAGACTTTTTTATTTCAAAATATTCATCCTAAATATTTTTAATGTAAATATTATTTAATAAGGCGTAACGACTTTGGGGGCTGTTTAGGCTTGGAATATTGTTGGTAATTGAAGTGAGGCCTAAAAAAAAGAACAGATTAAAAAATTTATGAACTTTCTTCAGCGAAATACATAATTAAAGGTTACAAATATGACTTATAACGAACAACAAAGTACTCAGAAATAAATGTTTAAGTTTATGGTGACATCTATTGGTACCTAAAGTTAAATTATTATAAATTCTGTTTTGCTGTTTTTTTGAGCTAATTGTAACAACATTGGATACAACAGCTTGTATATTTCATATGAATCATCTGCTTCATATATAAATGAAATTCTATCTGAACAAAGACTTTTCAGCCAAAATTATAATTTTAAAGTGTACAAAAAGTAATAAAAATGCTTATAAAAGTAAAAGTAATAAAAATGATTATTACCATGAGGATAGTATATAAATTAAAACCAAAATCGTAATATAAAATTGCGACTTCTACTTTGGAGAAACATACTCATGTAATGGTATTAAACCATGTCGTTCAAAATAATTTCTTACTATGTATAATTTTATAATTTAATAAAAAGGTATTTTATACTAGCAGACCATCCAAGCGCGTGTTGGCTAATCAGTTGAGTAAACACAAAGTGAATGGACCAGTTTGTTATCGAAAAATTAACACCTCCAAACTAGTAACCAAAAAATACGTCTGTATTGACGATTTACCGTTTGAAAAACCTGTTTTTTTTTAAATCGGTACCTGTAGTTTGTTAGTTTATTACGGCAAGAAGTCGAGAAACTAGAAGTGGAAAAAATATTACATATAGTTCATACCAACTTAATAATGTCTATTAAAATACAGAGAATTCACGCCTGTATTTTTAATATATAATAATATAATCTCATTTTGTACAGTTAAAGTAACGAAACGTTAGAAAGCATTAAACAAAGTTGATTTAAAATTCAGTTTCAACAGGCGTCGTTTAGTTTCGTTCAAAGTGAATATTAAAATAATTGATACCGCTACATTTGAGCCACATAATGAACCATCAAGCGTTAACGTTGATTAATAATAGTTTAGGCCTGACAGTGCGCTTTAAAGTCGTTAGGTAAGATTACGCTATGAAGAGAGTAATTAAATGCAACCTTGTGACTTGTGATTCTCAGACACGCACGTATGTAATTTCATTGGGTACAAGCACGTTTATCGGACTTGTTTTCTTTATATTCATGTTTTAGGGTTTCAAGTTCTTTTGTAATTAATGTTGGTTATTATTTTCTTAAATGATGAATGTTTATGTTTCGTATATATGATAAATACATTATAAAATGTTGTGTGGTACTTTATTACTTATGTTAATTAAATGTAGTATCTTCTTACAATAAATACTACTATTACTTGTATAAAACAACTAAAATCTAAGATTGTCCTTTCGACCCACTTTACAAACTGCATCATTCTACATTGCTATCACTCTTTCAGTTAAGCTGTAACATTTATAATAAATAAGTAAATACGTAGGACATTGTCACATACATTGCAGGCAGAGGTGATGAAAGACAGAGGCGATAAAGAAATAGATATGACAGAATAGGTAGAGTGAGATAAATTACCACGCAAGTACTTTGTAAACTAGTAAAATAACATAAAATATTATTCAATCACATTACCCGTTTTCTCACGCCTATCATTTACAAGTATCGACTAAATTCATGAGGAAACACATAAGTCATGATAGCCGAGTGGTTACATAATCGAAATTCGAGTCAAGAGACCCGAGATTTATCCCCAGAAGATAGGCTCGTATATATGAGTTTTTTCAAAACTTATGTATAGTCCATATTGTTTGTTTAGACACAAAGACGCGACAGGCACCCCTCCGTTCACATTGTCCTAAAATAAGCTCCGGTGAAATGTGGGTCTAAAGGACTGAATTATCTATACCTCTGTTGGGAAATACGTGAAGATTTTAGCATGGAAAACACATTGCATCCCTTTTCATGTAATCTTTCTTTAAATGTATTTCGATTGCTAAATAGGCATAACACATTTTTTCATCTTTGTCCCGAAAATATCTTCGGTGGAAGGTAGATCAAAGGGACTTAATTGTCTAGACTAGACCTCGGTCTACCTCTGTATTGGGAATTGCGTGAAGATATATTTTTTTAAATCTCTCCCGGATGAAAATTTATTTTAAAAGGTTAAAACAGTCACCTAAATAATATTATAATTGTTTCCAATCTTTAGTTATTTGAGGCCCTGTGAATGTATGCTGCAGCATTTCGGCGTCATTCGTTTATCCAGCTTGATCCCCGAAAACGCCGCGCTCGGCCACTGGTTTAGCTATTGTATTACCAGACCATTCGCACCTCGACGTTGATGACGTTCGTCAGTCAGTTTAATTTTAAGTATTTGCTGAAATATTTTTCTACCTAATTAAAAGTCATGATAGCCGAGTGGTTGTGTGGACGGAATTTCGAGTCAAGAGACCTGAGTACGATCCCCAGGTGCAGGCTCGTACTAATGGGTTTTTCAAAAACTTAAGTGCGAATTATATCGTTGGCTTGGACATAAAGACGGCGACGGGCTCACCACCTGTCACGTTGTCCCTAAAATATCTTTGGTGGAAGGTGGGTCGAAAGGACTTAATTGTCTAGTCTAGACCTCTGTCTACCCATGTATTGGGAATTGCGTGCAAATATGTATTTATTTATTTGATTGTTCTACCTTCTGTCGGAAGCCATTGTCATTTGTAAAGCTTTTTTTTTTTGTTAGTTGAATTTTTAAAGCACTTATTGTAACAAGTGCAGTGATTTTTGTTCTCAGAATAAAACCTCATGCATAACTTATTTTTAAAATTTTGTATGTAATATAATAGATTTAATAAGAGATTATTGGTTATTTAAGTTCGGTATGTTTTTTTTACTTCAATGGTATAATTTAAATATTTAAATTAAGAATGTAACATAGATATTAGAGGAATGTTTAAATTAGGATTACTAACAAAACTTTTATTTTTAAGTCTGGGTAGTATTTCAGTTCTTTCAAAAGTTTTCATAACAATCAAGAGTTGTATTATAACACTTGGCCGACAGACAATGAGGCTCTGTTGACACCTTTCCTAACCCGCTTTATGAAACAATAGCCTCATTTAACTCACAATAACACTCCTCGTCGGCGGGAAGTCGTTTTACTGTCTCTCGATCAAATCAATGTTGAAAAAAGTGTTGAAATTGAATCATTTTATATCCACCCCTGCTATTGGTATTCCTGTTAGACCAGTTCCATTAATTCTCAATTTATTGACGTTCTTAACAATTCCTCTGTTACTTTTCGCAACCGGTCTATTGAAGGTTGCACACTCCGCCTAGACATAAGTTGTATTCATTCAGCTGATGTGTTTATGCACTGCTCGCCGACTGGTTGAGTAAACATAAAGTTTTATTGCTTGGCTACGTTCCACGCATGGACGTTAAATCCGCATATTTGCAGGATTGTTTGTAGTTGCTTGATAGTCTTGGGTATATGCGGCCCGGGCGATGTTCCAAAGCAAGATGAACGTATGGTATATGCATTCATATACATTCACCGCAACCCTACTTCGCTTATGCATCCAATATAGGCTGAACATCTAAAACCTATATTCCATCATAGGACAGAGACCTATTCCTAGTTAGGATTCACCACAATTATTACGCAAATGCATAGGCGACTGCATCACCAGACACCGAGTAATATGAAAGGATGCTACTCGTCATCCGTCTGCGGTATTTTGTAGGCTTTTTTCATCGTCACCTCTTATATACAACACAAAAAAGAAAGAGACTGTTATATTCTTATACTCTATGGCAATCTCCGCATGAGTATTAATTTTAACAGGGCAGCGAAATTCGTAAATAAACTAAGAAATTTGTTAACTAGCACTATACACATACAACAATTGTATATATTTAGTACTATATAAGTCACGATAGTCGCGTTGGGTGATCGGAATTCGAGCCAACAAAGCTGAGATCGATTCCCATTTTTGGCTTGGTAATAAAGACGGCGACGGGCTCACCACCTGTCACGTTTTCCCAAAAAATGTGTTCGGTTGAAGGTGAGTCGATAGGACTTAATTGCCCGGACTACTGTCTATCCAAGTATTGGGAATATATTTAGTACTTATCTTCTTTCTTTCTTTACAGCCTATCAAAAGTCCACTGCTGAACATAAGCCTCCCTCAAAGATTTCCACAAAGAACGATCCCGAGCTACCTGCATCCATCGACTTACCGCAATTTTGTGCAAGTCGTCACTCCATTTTGTGGGGGGACGTCCTAGAATGCGCTTGCCAGAACGTGGCTGTCACTCCAGAACTTTTCTTCTCCAACGATTGTCCGTTCTGCGAGCTATGTGGCCAGCCTACTGCCACTTCAACGTGCTAATTCTTATGGCTATGTCGGTTACCCTAGTTCTGCTGCGGATATTATCGTTGCGGATTCTGTCACGCAGAGAAACACCCAACATAGCCCTATGGACTATATTGGGTGTTTCTACGGCTATGTTAGTACTTATACTTTGATTTTTTTATAATCTATTACACAGTTTAACACTGTTAAAGTGATATATTTAAGAATGAAATTTTGTGTGGTATCGCCAAAAGAATTTACTGCCGCCATTCTTTCCGTGGATGTCGTAAGAGTGGGTTTAGGGGACTAAGTCTTGTAAATCGCAATGCTCCGTACCGATTATAGTAAATCTTCCTTACGGGAGAGCGATTTACTTAAAATTGCACTTTTACAGGTTCTTAAGTAAGTAGTAAGAGGTTAAAAACCGAAGTTCTTGTTGATTATTTTATGACACTGCCACAAATAGGGCTGTCAAATAAATTTCTTTTTAACATGCAATACACAATTACTAACCACATTTTAAATAGTTTTTCTGTGACGTTAATTGAAATGCATGTAGACGTAGGATATTTTTGTGTCAATAAGAATATCCTTTCGTAAAAATACTGTAATTCTGAGCAGTTTATTTTCCTTTTTTAAATATATAGTTATTAAATAAAATGAAGGTTTTTAAAATTACCATATAAACGAATTTACTGTTGCGTGTTATTTTAACATTCAGCAAATTATCCTGATAATTGTAGTGTACTGTTACGAGTTATGGTTTTCGAGGTTGAAGTAAATAGTATCCTTAAGCTCAACTGCACATTCGAAGGCACACAAAGGCTTTAGAATTTCTCGTACATGCGGCGGTTCTGTTGCGGAACCTCGCACGAGGTGGAATTCTACTTTCAGCCGCATTGATATTCAGTTTTCTCGTACGAGTGCTTTACTGTTTACTAGTATTTCACTGTAGGACATAGACCTGTCCGTTCGCAGTAGCAAAAACCTAATTCTTCGACGTTATTTCTAATAAATGGACGATAATAAATTATTCATAATATCTAAAAGACTGTTAAACTACATTGTGGGAAGCTTCTCCTTTAAGGACGGTTTATCATAATCACCATGCTTGGCAAGCGAATAGGCGATCGTAGTATGTTACATTCAGCGCCTTAAATGTTACCAGCTGTCACCGGTCAGCTTAATTTCAGTGTGATATTTCTGGTTTATTGTCATTACGATATTAAAAGCCTTTTTCTTAATCACCTTTTACAATATGGGAAGAAAGAGGGTGATACATTCTTATGCTCATACCAAGCGGCAAATAGCACAACGAAGGTACAACTTTTTCTTCATATATTGTGTTTTTCAACATAATTTTGTATCACAAGTGACATTTCTATTTTCGTCATGGCGTTAAATTTGAAGGTATTTCGGTTCCGTACGCATAGCGACAGCATTTATTCTGTAATTCTAGCGGAAAAATTTATTTGTAATTAATGTTTCTAAATCCTTAAAATAACACGGACGCGTTTCCAAAACAATTTCCCATTAACTAAGAGCCGTAACACGTAAGTAATAACGAACAATGCACTTCTGTCTGGTATTGGCGCCCCATCGCTCCCGATCTTCAGCGGTGAGTCCGTCTTGATCGTTACAAATGGGCGCCTGCCAACCGTAGTAACTAATGCGACTGCGTTCGTACCACGACACTGTTGCCGTGCCAAAACGCCTCAGTTATACGATAGGCCCAAACAGATAAATGTTTTACAAAATAATACCCCATGAAACATGACTGCTGAACATAACATTATGGATTGGTGAATGATTTCATGCGATTTTTTTTTTATTTCGCTCAACTGAAATATTTAATATAATAAAAAGCGTTAAGATATACGCGGTAAACTTTGAGGTAAGTAAGTTAAGGTAAGGCTTTGATATCGTGAGGATTCGCAAACAGGAGGCCCGCATATTTAATATATGTATTTGAAATTATATTTAATCTGCGGGAAATAGAATTTTCAAAAAAGGAATATGCCTTTTTTCTTAACATACTAAAATGTGTTAGAAAGTTAAATAAATCAATAAAATATCTTATTTCCAACACTTCATGCATTCATTTTTCTTCTTTATTGAAATAAAGTTCATATCAGGTGCCCTTAAAAAATTGCATCACATATATGTATGAAGTGTACGAATCCTTGTGTTTTATACAACAAACACAATTTAAAAATATGTTTAAAATTATTTGATTTATTGTTAAGGAGAAACGTACAATTGTTTTGTAAGCTAAATCATATATGGTATTCTAGCAAGCGACTACAATGATAAGTGTTAACTGTATAATATGGCTATATTCATATAAATCTGACGATTTGATTTATTATCTTCTAAAATATAAAACTACCTTACGTCGTAAATATTGCAAATTGTAGTAAGTACGCCAAGTACTTGCTGAATTCCATCTCAGTGGGACTGGGACAACGGTTAGTTTGAAATATCTTAAAGTGTATCTAGACGAGCTTATCGCTGACGAATGCGGCTCACGCATAGCGCATTTTATGTGAATAAATTTAGCTTTAGAACGTAGCAATGCTTTTACAATATTAACTTATCTAAAACTTTTTATCAGAGGTTTAGTAGTGAGCATACCTAACTCCAAGAGTGTCGTCCTGCCTTCAAACCTCAGAAATGGCAGACGAACTCAAACGCGATTGATTGTTTTAGTGTGGTACAATATTACTTTTTGTTCGATATTTGTGTTATAGTGGAAACGGGATGTTATGGAAGAGTGTATGAGCTTTAATTTATATATCATTAGGTCTTTTGCTGAATTTACACCAGGTGAACCACTGAAATAATCCGTATTTTAGTCATAGTTGATATAAATCGAGGAAAGGTGAATCATTATAACGTTATTATTTATTTTACTAATTACATTTTTGAATGTACAATATAATGACACATTTTTACTAGCGACATCGAGCGAATAACATAAGAAACTATGCTGACGCGCAGGATGTATTAGAGCGTGCAAGCATGCAAGATTATTGTCACACTGCAGTGTTGTTAACCTATTTTGTTTGATGAAATAAATAGCGAATATCATATCTTTTTATTACACACAAATATTTTTTATATAGAATTATATGCCTTGTAATTAAAACATTTCGATTCGTAACTTTATATTTATTAGGTTAATTTAGTTTCGAAATTCGTGTTTTCTTAGTAACATGTAATTTTTTTAATAAGGATCCAAAACTAAAGGTTTTTTTCAAAACACAATTAATCCTTACGCTAATTATGAAAATGTCTTAACGGTCCCTGTGCGTAGGCAAGCTGTTAATACACAAACGTGTTGTTTGACACAGTTTCTATTTAATTCAACAACAGCTATCGCAATGGGCGCTAAATATAATTGCGCATTGGCATTCAGCCCACGTGGCCGGCCCTCTGACGGCGAGGCTCACACCGTCGCATCCAAATAAGCACCATTCACCCCTACAGCGTGCGGATGAGAATTTAATTTTATTTTCTGGATGGTAATGCGTTCTAAAACAATAGCCAGCATACGCGCTTGAATTACAATGTATCCAACTTGCGTAGAATAGATAAGTTAACGTAATAATGGAATGTTATTTACGTCGTAATATACTATAGTAACATATTCTTATACTTTTATTTCAAGCCCGTATTGAAATACTCAGACTTAAAGATATATTGCTTCTTTGAGTCATCGGTTTAGCTGTAAAATGGTGATATTATTTATACTTGCCATCTGGCCGTCTTTGTTAAGGGTATACGTAAATAATGCTTTAATCTTCGATCTAAGTGGATAAATTAAACCTTTTATAATAATACACATTTGGAATTTCGCTACTACATATTACTTGCATTGTTAAACAAATAAAATAACTACTTAATTTGCGCATTTTGTTTTATTCGTCATGTGTTACCTTACCGTAACTTTAAAACTTATAAATCTTTCCAGTTTTCGAGGTTAAAGGAAGACAAAACCATCTGTATTCCCCGGCAGATAAGAGACTGCATGGAATGATTTTATCTAGACAAACGACTGTCTAACAACTTGTAGCTACTTTTTTGCGATAAGCGACCGTACGTGTTTCATTCGGCTTTGTTACAATTTGTTCTATGGAATTAAAAGCTGTACGAAATATTTAAATAAAAACTTTTTAACCGAAAATTAAACCTACGAAAAGGGGCTGAAATTGAAATAATAAAAATCAAGCGTCTGTTTGGTTTAAATCGTTCACTATTATCATCTTATCTCGTATCGTTTTCGAACCACATTTTACCGGAGTTTATTTTGGGATAACGTGACAGGTGGTGAGCCCTTCGCCATCTTTATGCCCATGCCAACGATATAAATCGTACTTAAATTTTTTAAAATACTCATTGGTTCCTGGGGATTCTTCCTGGGAATCAAACTCGGATCGATCGACTCGAATTCAGGTCACCCATCTACTAGGCTATCGTAAAAAATAAAAATAAAATATCTTCACGCAATTCCCAATACAGCGGTAGACAGAGGTCAAGTCTAGACAATTAAGTCCCTTTGACCCACCTTCCGCCGAAGATATTTTCGGGACAACGTGACAGGTGGTGAGCCCTTCGCCATCTTTATGCCCATGCCAACGATATAAATCGTACTTAAATTTTTAAAATACTCATTGGTTCCTGGGGATTCTTCCTGGGGATCAAACTCGGATCGATCGACTCGAATTCAGGTCACCCATCTACTAGGCTATCGTAAAAATAAAAATAAAATATCTTCACGCAATTCCCAATACAGCGGTAGACAGAGGTCAAGTCTAGACAATTAAGTCCCTTTGACCCACCTTCCGCCGAAGATATTTTCGGGACAACGTGACAGGTGGTGAGCCCTTCGCCATCTTTATGCCCATGCCAACGATATAAATCGTACTTAAATTTTTAAAATACTCATTGGTTCCTGGGGATTCTTCCTGGGGATCAAACTCGGATCGATCGACTCGAATTCAGGTCACCCATCTACTAGGCTATCGTAAAAATAAAAATAAAATATCTTCACGCAATTCCCAATACAGCGGTAGACAGAGGTCAAGTCTAGACAATTAAGTCCCTTTGACCCACCTTCCGCCGAAGATATTTTCGGGACAACGTGACAGGTGGTGAGCCCTTCGCCATCTTTATGCCCATGCCAACGATATAAATCGTACTTAAATTTTTAAAATACTCATTGGTTCCTGGGGATTCTTCCTGGGGATCAAACTCGGATCGATCGACTCGAATTCAGGTCACCCATCTACTAGGCTATCGTAAAAATAAAAATAAAATATCTTCACGCAATTCCCAATACAGCGGTAGACAGAGGTCAAGTCTAGACAATTAAGTCCCTTTGACCCACCTTCCGCCGAAGATATTTTCGGGACAACGTGACAGGTGGTGAGCCCTTCGCCATCTTTATGCCCATGCCAACGATATAAATCGTACTTAAATTTTTAAAATACTCATTGGTTCCTGGGGATTCTTCCTGGGGATCAAACTCGGATCGATCGACTCGAATTCAGGTCACCCATCTACTAGGCTATCGTAAAAATAAAAATAAAATATCTTCACGCAATTCCCAATACAGCGGTAGACAGAGGTCAAGTCTAGACAATTATTTGGAAAATTTTATTGCAAATCACTCGTTTCAATTTTAATAAGTTTCCATTTAATTGTTCATCACTACTAATGTCATGTCAAAATTCTAAAGTTATTTAAAACATTTGGAAAATACAGTTACAAATAAAAATTAGAAACAATGAAAAACAACGTCTTAAATAATGTAGGCATTTCTAATGTTGCCATTGTAAAAAGGAAATTGCGGAAAGACAATTCCGAAAACGACAAAAAGCTACAAGCAATTCAGCGGGCTTGCTCTTAATTGGATGAGACTACTTCCTACAAACGACATTCCGCTCTGCAGCTCACACCAACACTACTTTTAGAGTCTAGACTTCCGTAGTTTACTTACAAAGCTTTACCTTAATTTAGCTTATGCTAAGACTGACTAAAATAATTAAGTCCTTCGTCTTGTACTACTTTAATACCTCCTTATGGTGTACTTTGAAATTAAAATTTACGGGTCAGTTTTATTATGTCAACGATAAATCCAGGCAAATAGCGTTTTAGTGCTTTTTCTGAACCTAAGTCACGCGATAACTACAGGAAGTTTTGTTATACAATAGTATCGATCAAAGAGAAAATAAAAGTCCTAAGGGGCCTTTTAGTCAGTTTCCTTGACTTATTATTATAAAAGCTACAATTGCCGAGTTGTTGGGTGCATAACAGTTCGATCTGTAGGAGGAAGGCCCGTACTAATGATTTTCCAAACTTATGTACGATTATTGTTGTTAGCTTAGACACAAAGAGGGCAATAGAATTTCTACGCCTGCCACATTATGACAAATATGCTCCAGTTACATGTGTGTCATAAGGACTGGGTCGTCTTGACCCCAGTTTAGCGTGAAGAAGAATAACAATTGTGAGGCCGTAGCAAACCTGGCTGTGTCGATGAGACAATCGTGAGAACACAGTGGTAGAGCCACGCATCAGCTTTTATTGTTGCATGAATGGGCCCGGCTCGACCGGGGAAGTATCACGACCACACAGAATACCGGCGTGAAGTAGAAGATCTGCTATGCCTCTGGTATTGCGGGTGTTCATGGGCGGCGGCAATCACTTACCATCACGTGAGCCACCTGCTCCTTTGCCTCCCTTTTCTATAAAAAAAAAAAAAAAATAGTGAATTGTACATGTACCAACACTTTACTACCTCTGCATCTGCACAACACGCCCTCAGACAACGTTACAGAATATCTTTTGTAACATTCTAGTCATCCGCTAACAAAAGTAGATCTATATGTAACATTTACTTAGGTACAACAAAGCAAGTTATAGGGTTGCAGTTTTATAATTGTTTTAAGTTTATATCATTACTTTAGTGTTTCAGTAAAATAATGTGTCCCAATTTTGATTCGTTTTAACGATATTGTAGTAAAGTTATTGTAATAAATTTTAAAAGAACAAAAATGTTTTATTTGGCTCCAACTGAATTCCATTATACCTTATACCCGTGATGAAGAAACAATCTTGAAATCAGCAATAAAGGATTCGCCGCAATCAGTACACTTGGTAGTAGCAGTAGTAGTATATACTATATTATAGTATAGTAGTATAGACTTTATTGTAGACCACACAACACACAAAAAATAAATACAACAGAGAGAAAACTTAATAGCTACGTGTGTACAATAGGGCGGTCTTATCTCTAAAGAGCGATCTCCTCAATCCAGACTACCTAAGGGCTAAACAGAAACTGGAATTAAGAACCATAGGTGGTGGTGTGTCTCCCGAAAATATCTTCGGTGGAAGGTGGGTCAAAGGGACTTAATTGTCTAGACTTGACCTCTGTCTACCCCTGTATTGGGAATTGCGTGAAGATATTTAATATTTTTTTTTAATTTTAATAAATATAGACATTTACATATTCCTACGCATTAAGCCAGTTTGATATACTGAATTGCTAAAAGACAATTATTTGGAAAATTTTATTGCAAATCACTCGTTTCAATTTTAATAAGTTTCTATTTAATTGTTCATCACTACTAATGTCAAGTCAAAATTCTAAAGTTATTTAAAAAGATTTGGAAAATACAAAATATAATAAAAAAATATTTACAAATAAAAATTAGAAACAATGAAAAACAACGTCTTAAACAATGTAGGCATTTCTAATGTTGCCATTGTAAAAAGGAAATTGCGGAAAGACAATTCCGAAAACGACAAAAAGCTACAAGCAATGCAGCGGGCTTGCTCTTAATTGGATGAGACTACTTCCTACAAACGACATTCCGCTCTGCAGCTCACACCAACACTACTTTTAGAGTCTAGACTTCCGTAGTTTACTTACAAAGCTTTACCTTAATTTAGCTTATGCTAAGACTGACTAAAATAATTAAGTCCTTCGTCTTGTACTACTTTAATAGCTCCTTATGGTGTACTTTGAAATTAAAATTTACGGGTCAGTTTTATTATGTCAACGATAAATCCAGGCAAATAGCGTTTTAGTGCTTTTTTCTGAATCTAAGTCACACGATAACTACAGGAAGTTTTGTTATACAATAGTATCGATCCAAAGAGAAAATAAAAGTCCTAAAGGGCCTTTTAGTCAGTTTCCTTGACTTATTATTATAAAAGCTACAATTGCCGAGTTGTTAGGTGCATAACAGTTCGATCTGTAGGAGGAAGGCCCGTACTAATGATTTTTTCCAAACTTATGTACGATTATTGTTGTTAGCTTAGACACAAAGAGGGCAATAGAATTTCTACGCCTGCCACATTATGACAAATATGCTCCAGTTACATGTGTGTCATAAGGACTGGGTCGTCTTGACCCCAGTTTAGCGTGAAGAAAGAATAACAATTGTGAGGCCGTAGCAAACCTGGCTGTGTCAATGAGACAATTGTGAGAACACAGTGGTAGAGCCACGCATCAGCTTTTATTGTTGCATGAATGGACCGGCTCGACCGGGGAAGTATCACGACCTCACAGAATACCGGCGTGAAGTAGAAGATCTGCTATGCCTCTGGTATTGCGGGTGTTCATGGGCGGCGGCAATCACTTACCATCACGTGAGCCACCTGCTCGTTTGCCTCCCTTTTCTATAAAAAAAAACGGGTTTGGAGACCAAGGAACATATATATACAGATGCTGAATAATATATTAACACCTTTTTACGCCGTACAATCGGGAAATAATCATTTGAAATAAATGAAAACAAAGTTTTAAACTATTTGCTACGATGTAACCAGCTTTAAATTAATAAAACTGATTTATTTTCTATTAACATATTTAAAACTAGTACTAGATAATATTTTTCATGTAATAAAAATCAGAGTATTTTCTTTAGATAATTTTGGTACTTTAGATATCATGAGTAATAAAGCAGTTTTTTGTTAATAAACGCTAGAATTTACAAAAAGCGCTATAATTGGCGTGGCTGGTTCTTTAGTGGGTCTCAAAACCTGTAGTATTTGAGGTGTGTCGACATAAATATGGAGCAACGTTGACTTGATTCTCATTCACGACGCTTACATAATGGCACTAGGCACCTACTTATATACCTAGCTACTAGACACGTGTGTTAGATATAATATTAAGATTTGAGACCCAGTATAAATCCGATTCAGAGATAATTATGCAGCAGACACGCTTCCCACTTACGAGTTTTTCTATTCTGATGGACTACTATTCTGTACACGTTACTATAATTAAATTCTGGGCGCGTCTGTTGAAAAATGTTTAAAAATTTGAATTGCTAATTTGTCATTCATAAAATTGTAATGTAGATTTTTAAGTTACTTAACGTTTTTATTGTATTTTTTCTTAAAATAAAGTCGCTTGTAAGTTCTGTTGCATGCTATAATTCTATAGATTTGTGTACATATAGGTCGAGTATCATTCACTTGACCTATTTTCATTACGTTATATTAACATCAATCTCATAGACGGAAAACATATATCTGGCACGTGTTATGGTCTACTTGTGGTCGTTTAAAAATAAAATGATGTGGATTTTTTCATCTATAAGATATATGTTTTAGTAGTTAAATTCGTTTTAGGATGAGGAGTTTTATTTTATTATCCAATATATAATACTAACGTAATAGCCCATTCAAAGTTGATATCCCGACCGACTTGAAAAAGGAAAAGTATTAATAATAAATAAAATATAAATAAATAATAAATAAACTACATAACAAAAAAGTGTCCAGCAAGCGTCCTGTCCCTTTGTCAATTTGAGTCACTGCGCTCAGGTTGAGACCATCTCATTGGAATTTTGGGATTTGAGTATCATGGTCTACATTTTAATAAGAAGTATTTATTATTATATAGTATAGTAGTATTTTATATATACATATATATGTAGGGATAATGCATAAACCAGGCAAAACTCAGCGGATTTCCACAAAAACAACTTTTAATCTTCACAACAAATCTTTTCGTTAATCATTCCATCTGACAACTCCTAATGACAACCTCTTTTTTCATTACTTGACATTGACATTCAAGGATCGTTTACAGAGACAGCAAAAAAATTAAAAGTCTATAAAAATATTAAATTATCCGACACGGCCTTCCTGCTCTTCATCTGTCTCGGATGAATAATGTTCGGGTGTAACCCATGGCTTCATGAGGTCAGCTGAGGTGGTTGTATTGATAGGGCCTTCATTCTGTCCTATTTTCTTAACAGCATAGCGATCATTTCTGTTGCATTTGACGATCTCATAAGGTCCTAAATATTTGGGGAATAACTTGGATCCTTGAAAACTGCGTCTTTTGATGGCTACTAAATCACCAATATTATAGGTTAATGCTCTTTTTCTTTTCTTATTGTAATTTATTATATTTTCCTCTTGTATTTTCTGTATTGATTCTTTGGCTTTATTTCTTAATTCTAGTCTTTTCTCATTAAAGTTCTGTACCTTTTCTTCTTCTATTAATTTATTAAGTTCATCATCTTGATCTCTCATTTTGGTGCCAAAAAGCAACTCAAATGGACTCATTCCAATTGCTCTCTGATATGTTCCGTTCAGAAATCGTTGTACTTTAGATACACGGCGGTACCATTTCGTTGGATCATCAGCACTCAGCTTACTCAACACGGCTATTATAATTTGATGAATGCGTTCAACCTGACCGTTGCCTCTGGGTTGTCCTGTCGTGATAGTATAATGCGTTACATTTTCGTCTTTACAGTACTGTCGGAAATCGTTCGAGGTAAATGCAGCATTGCGGTCAGTGATGATTAATTCTGGCGCACCAAATGTTTGTTGTTGAAGTTTAAGCTTATCTAACGTCTCATCAGTGCTCAAAGTCTTCACTGGGTAAATCCATGTAAATTTGATATATGCATCCACTACTGTAAGAATATATTTGTAGTTTTTGTGAGTCGAAGTTATTGGTCCCAAATGATCAACATGGTATGTTGACAGTGGAATGCCGCCTTTATCGATAGGATGAAGAAAACCTTCTATCTTGCCTCTCTTATGCGATACTAGGATGACAATCTAGCTAGCTGAGCAATCTGTAACTATTTTGAAGTTTATTCCTAGGAGATAAACTCTAAACTTCTTTAATGCTGTGACAATAGCCAGGACTTCGAGGTGATAACTGTGGTATTTTCTTTCAGGTGGTGTAGTCTTCTTACTCATATAATGAATTGGATGAAATTGGTTATCTTTAAGGCTTCTTTGTAGGAGAACTGCTCCATAACCGTCTGCGCTGGCGTCCGTGTGTAACTCGGTCTCTAAATCAGGATTGTATATTCGGAGGATTAGAGAACTGCATAATATTTGTTTTAATTCGGTGAATGCCTTCTCACAATTTTCGTTAAAATTAAACTCAGTATCTTTCTTCAATAAATCTGTCATGGGCTTTGCGATCAGTGCATAATCTTTAACGAATTTCCTAAAATAGCCGGTTAATGCTAGAAATGACTGAACCGCTTTAATGTTGTTCGGTTTAGCAAAATTAGCTACAGCTTTTATCTTGTCTGGAGATGGTTGAACTTCGTTATCACAAATAATGTATCCAAGATATTGAATTTTCCCTTTTAAAAAATGACATTTTTTCCAATTAAATTCTAGACCAAATTCTTCAGCTCTTTTAAGTACCTTCTCTAATCTGTTTATTCCTTCTTCTTCTGTCTGTGATGGTATTATTAGGTCATCTAAGTAAATTAGTAGGATGCCATTTATAATGAAGTCGCCAAAAATATCGTTAATGTATCTCTGAAAAACGGACGGGGCTGTACATAAGCCAAAAGGCATTTTTTTAAACTCATACTGTCCTTGCGGCGTTACAAATGACGTATACTGAGTTCGTTTACTTTCATAAACATGCATAACCGGTATGCATGTTGATTCAGTCTTATAATCTTCAATTTCTTCTTTAATCTTCTTAAATTCCGATTCTATCATTAAGTTCACATCCCTTCCAGTATCAATTAGAGTTATAAAGTCTTTTCCATTAATCTTTATCTTTTTGTAAGGAACTTTATCTACTTTTTTCTTAGTTTGAATGTTTAATGTAGCCTTAGATTTTTTACATTCCGTGGATTTATGGCCAAATTCGTTACACTTAAAACATTTAATGTCATTGGAACAGTTGGGTGCTTGATGATCTCTTTACTGTTTGTGAAATGTTGAAGCATCTCTTTACTTATTTTGCGATTTGGATGACTTCCAGACGAGTGACCGGACTGGGTAGGCCTCGCTGACATCTTTCTTCTAAATTCACTATACGTGTCAAGCTTCTTTCGAAAATCTTTCAGGTCTGAAGCGCCATACAGGATAATTTTGTTTGTCTCCAAATCACGAATACCATCAATAACATATTCCATCAATGCAGCGTCTTCTACTTTGCCGTGTAAAGCCATTTCCTTCATAGTGAGAAAATATTGTTGGTAAGTTTCATCGTTCTTCATTTTACGTGAGGTAAGCTTTTTGTGAATAATCGCGCTGTTTATCTTGGGGCCAAATTCTTCTTTTAGTGCCTTCTTTAAAGTAGCGTAATCCTTAACTCTTCCAAATGACGTTAGAAACAGTTTGGCAGTTCCATCCAGTAGTCTCTTTGCGTAGATCAGCTTCTCGACTTTGGACCAATTCATGATTTGCGCAGTATCTTCAAATTCATCGAAGAAAGTCTCAATCGGGTATGAGTCATCGCCAGTGAACAAAGTCATAGACTTCTCTAAATCCTTAAAGGATATTTGTACTTCAGGTTCAAATTCATCGTCATCGTCAATTTTCTTTTCATCTTTCTTTGGCGGCATCGTGGAAGTAGTACAATTATTATTCTTTGAAATCTTCGAATTTCGTCTTCTCGTCATAGTGCAGTACATTGCTTTAGACCGATCCATTAACCTTCAATTTTCCGCCTTCGGAAAATGTTGGTTGAAAAAACTACCACTTTAGTACAATTTTTCTACGGTGGCAACATTTTGAAAAAATTTACCATTTAGTTGATTCTTTTCTACGGTGGCAACATTCTTCAATGTAGATAAAACAGTCGTCGAGTCTGATCGGTCGGTTCGGTTCGGTCGGTAAAACAGCTCTTAATGGCGGATCTTCGGCATTTTCCGTAATATGAATTTGCAGTAAAAAGGTCTTTAGTCTTCTATTTACCTGGGATTTTTTGTATATCCCGGACGAGCCCCCATAAAGTTGTAGGGATAATGCATAAACCAGGCAAAACTCAGCGGATTTCCACAAAAACAAAATTTAATCTTCACAACAAATCTTTGATGAAGTGATTAACGAATCATTCCATCCGACAACTCCTAATGACAACCTCTTTTTTCATTACTTGACATTGACATTCAAGGATCGTTTACAGAGACAGCAAAAAATTAAAACTCTATAAAAATATTAAATTATCCGACATATATATAATACTGCTGAACTTAGACCTCTTCCGTAAGGCAGGTTTCAGCGCGATGTCTATTTCGCCGCTTAGACACTGCCCATCATGTTCTGCTGAATTTTGGTTTGGTAATTTCGAAATGGTTAACCCGCCATCTGTTGGTAGGTAATGGCATTTTCACGGCTTTTCGCTTAGTTGCCGTTATGACACCCAGAACGGGAGTGATATTCGAACGCAGTAATATACGTGTATAACGTACAAGTATTAGCCAGAAGATTAAGCTTTAAAGTTAAAGTAAAAGTATTAGTGTGATCAAGTGCAAAAAAGATGTTGCAAAATAACAACCAGAAATGGTTTCTTGTATTTATGCGAATACTACACATTTTAAATTAAACGATTTGTTTTTATATACTTTTTTTATTTCCCGCGGGACGTTCAAGGCCCCCCGTGACCACGTCGGGAAAAAAAAATAATTTGTAAAACATATTGAAAAACGCGATAAAATCCGATAATCGTTTTATTTAAAATCAGAAATGGTTTACAAATTGTTATTAATCTTCAGATGATAACAGTTATCTTCAGGTATTTTGATTGATAACAGTTATCTTCAGGTATTCAATATTAAAAACCTCATATATGAGTATATTGTATAATATATTGTATATAATATGAGTATTTCTTATTTTGATTTGGATGTGTGTATATTTATAATATGATCTTAAGTTAGCTAAGTATCTTATGTGGTGTATGCATGCTATAAAATAAGATGCAGATGTAAAATTGGATCTTATTGGATGATTTGATTTGATGGATTTAATTTAAAATTAGCGATAAAGCCTACTCATTGTAATTAAAACCCACAAGATTAATTTGAATGACTCCGAATACGGAAAGTTGTATCTTTCTGAATTCCGAATCATTCAAAGCAATGTAATTAGAATTAATTCCACTTGGTTTCACAATTTACTTATAATAAATTATAAGTAATTGTGGGCTTAAAAAGTATTCTAAAGAATACTTTTTAAGCCCACACTAGATCCAATTGAATATTCGGAGTGTGACACTAATATGGCCTCCAGAAACGTTAGAAACGGCATTGAGCCTTGTTAAATTGAATGCTTTGTTGGCCTAGTTGGGCCGGTACGGGTACCTGCCAAAAGAACGATTGATGTTACCTAACTTGATACGAAATTACTGTGGTTAAAATGCCATTATAGTTATTGTTACCCTTTGTTTAAAAAATATTAATACTTAACTTACATTCACATAACAAGACACAAGTCTTACGGTACACGGTCATAACTTCGTCGTTTAATTGATGAATGTTTGAATTTTTAACCAGTAACTTATACTCCTCAATAATCTCCAGTGTATATTCAATACGTATATATTTATGCAAAATCATACCTTACAGTATCTTTTTGTTGGATGATATTTGAAAATTTGATAAGGTTATTGCTTCTATTATTCCTTCACTGTATGCCGTATGACGAAGCTCAAAGTTGTTCAGAATGCTACGGAAAGGACTATGCTCGATATATCTCTGCGTAATATAATCCGTAATGAATACATCCGCAGCACAACCAGGGTAGGACAATTGGGGAAGAAAAGTTCTTGAGTGGCAACCTCGTACAGGCAAACGCAGTGCAGGACGACGCACAAGACGAAGCGACGAGCATATGCAAAATGTTGCTGGGAGTTAATGGCTGCAGATGGCTCCGCTCTACGTGGAGGCAATGTTCAGCAGTGGACTTCGGATAGGCTGATATGATGATGGTGATGATGATGATGATTGCTACTATTATTTACTATTAATATGATTGACTTATGTCAACATTAGTGTAATATTCAGAATGTTACACAAATGGATATAAGATGAATAAAATCGTGAAATAATTTGAAATACAAAACAATTCCTGTATTTCTACAAAGTCCTGTAATTCTGTTTTGGAATTGTTTGGCTGATCGGAATTCTAGTCAGGAGCACCGAGTTCGATACCCAGAAAGAACAATTACTTATACGATCACAGGAGTTCTATTCGCATTGACCGTAAAAAATAAAGAAAAGAAATTTGCGTATAAATACCCACTACGGGCTGCTTACCAATGCATTATTGTCAATATTTCTTGGGTTTTTGTTTAATAATTTTGTTTAATATTGATACAATAAAATTAATTCTGACAGGCATTATGAAGAAAACGTATTGTAGAAACTACAGTAGAAGACTACCGTGATGGCGACGTCCGAGGACGAGTGGCGTAAACACCGGCTTTCAAAGTGTCTCCATCTCGGGGTCCAATTTCTGGTCGGATCAGCAAAACCACTTCTATATATATATATATATATATAAATATGAATAATAATAGTAATGATAACTTTTTAATAGTAAAACCCCTTTACCCGAAGGAATGACTATGTGAACAATATAAAGATTCCCCGATAATAACCCGGGACTTTAGCGACACTATGTGGAACGGTGGGTTCTATGAGGTCGTGAGGCTATGGCGCCTGAGCCGGCCTATTTATGCACTTCGCAGTGTGTTATTACAAAGTCATAATGTTTATTAATATCATATATATAATATAATATAATATATATGTACATCATCTCTACATAAAAGTAAAGTTCTTTATTAGTATGATAAAGTTCAAAAGCGAATCTATGTTTGATTCACAAGCTGTAAATTAAATATTGATTCTCTTTTGAATGCTTTATAATATGGCTTTAGTGGCATTTATTTGCTTTAATATAGTTACGAATCCCATAAAGTTAATTAAAAAAATGCTTTATTAATGTTTCTTTTTATAAATATTCGATTATCGTAACTATTAACTAATTATCTCATAAATATTAAAAAAGTTGGCATTGGCAATAAGTTAAAACCCAGTTGGCCTGGTTCACTGAGGTACAGAAGAAAGTCACTGCGCAAGCATTGCTATAAGCACGTGTATTACCCCATAGAGATATATAAATAGCACAAAATATTGAAGACGTAGGACTCTCAGACTTTTCAATAAAAGTTATTTAGGGAAGCGGATTGGCGCTCACACTGCCAGATTTGCGTCTCATATGCTGATGTTGCATGTTGATCTGCCCAATTTTATTCGGTTTTTATTTTTAATTGATAAGGTTTATCTGTCTATCCTTAGTGATATCTTACGAAGTGAAAAGAGTTCACACAGGGGGGATTAAATGCAAACAAAGAGGCACTCACTCATCTTTAACTACTATATCAGATATCAAAATTACCATAAAATTTGCGACAAAATCAATCCAATTTACTTTGGGAAACGCTATAAATAATAAGTATATTGAACTCTGTACATAGATAGAGACAACATGAAATTGCTCTGAATTAAGAAATGAAAGAATTTGGGTTTAGAATCTAACTTATTCGATAAATCAAAATGAAAATACCTAAAATAGAAAACAAAATGTTAGTAATTCATGTGACGTATGAGTAAATTATAGCGTTAATAAAAAAATTACTTCGTAATACTGGGCCTGACAGAGATCTAGACCATTAAATCCTTTCGACCCATTTTCCACCGAAGATATTTTTGGGACAATGTGACAGGTGGTGAGTCCGTCACCCTCTTTATCTCCAAGCCAACGATAAAAATCGTACATAAGTATTTTTTAGAAACCTATTGGTACGACTTACCAGTTACATTCGCTCCCCTGGTTCGAACTCGGATTTCTCGCCTCGAAATCCGATCGCCCAACCATTTGGCTATCGAGACTAATTCAACCTTACCTTTTTCAATTCACTTGTATCAATAAAAGAAGGAAACGAATTCAATAGAGCCAGTGAATAACTCGGTGATACTAACGAAGTTTATTGTTATACGATCATTGCAATAACCTTCAACTGACCCATTGCAAAGGGTTACAAATCAAGTTCAACAACTTTTATTAGATAAGTTTACCGTTGAATGTAATGGACATTGTATTAGACAGTAATTAGTATCTACTTCTGCACATTATACGAGTATTTGTAATGTATTTATTCTTTATAATTATGGTGCAATATTGAAGCAATTCTTAAAGTAAAATAGTTCAATTGCAAATATTTTTTATTCTTTCTCTTCCTCTGGATTGTTAATTGCAAATAAATAACCAGCAAAGGCGTATTTTATTTTTCAGAGGTATATTTTTGCAAAAGTTACTAAAATAAATTACTCAATACTAGTAAACATAAGATTTAAAAATGTTTTCGTTTGTATCCATTCTTATGTAGTTCCTACAATGGCCCAAATTTATTAATGCTCGCGACGATCTGGACTAAGAGAAACATTCAAGAGCCGTCTTATACGAGTATATTAGAGCGGATGTTTGCGTTGTCCGTTTATAGCTCAACTGATAATGAAAAGACGCCATTGTGACCGAAAAGGACATCATCCATGTCATCATAATTTAACTAAAATGAATATCGACTATTACCTGCTTGAAAAAAATATTTTAAAATGAGAAAGATGGCAAAGCCGCTTTAGCCGAGAGTATGGGTGGTCGGAATTCGAGTCAAGAGACCCGACTTCGATCCTCAAGTCTCGTACCAATGGGATTTACAAAAAACTTATGTACGAGTTATATCGTTGGCTTGGACATAAAGACGGGCCCACCACCTGTCACGATGTCCCAAAAATGTCTTCGGTGGAAGGTGAGTCGAAAGGACTTAATTGTCTAGACCTATGTCTACCTCAGTATTAGGAATGGCGTCAAGATATTTTGTTTTAGAAAGATGGCTTAAAAATATACGGCTCAATTGTTACTAAGCGATGTCGCCCGTGTTAGTTATTAGTTTTCATTTTGAAGGAAATGAAGAGGGGAAGGAGATGTATGAGTGGATGGAAGGGGAATTAGGTTACTACTTTCCTTGATCATCTGACGAAATTTTGGACCAAAATATTCTGTCTCTGCTTACGGTTGAAATTCCATGTGGTAGAAATTTTTTGTTTGAGCACCCCCACTAATAAAGCAACCAAAATTATCACTATCCTACCACCTTTAAACCATATTTGTATAGTATATTAATCAGCATAATTATTTGATCATACCCATCAGGAAAAACATAATCACTACGCTCGGCAAGTGGATTCACTAGCGTTATATATTGCTTACAGCTAATTTTAAATGCTGCGCTAAGCTATACAACAATGGCATTGCAGATGAACTGCACATTATTTTCTAATTAAAGGCATCAGATGTTCTTTCAAACAGTTTCAGCTTCATACTTAAAAGTATCTACTTTAACCATTTACGGTACTCAATATTGGTCAAACACTTGCTGGTCATGTCGTTTGTTACGATATGCAGCTACCTGCTGCATTATTGAAAACCCGGCACCTTAAAGGCTAGGCACATTACTCACATAGCTCTGTGCTTTGAGAACGTCTGACATGAATATGAAACTATATACTAACTTGATTTAAATTTTGGGTTTATACATTAAGGGTTAGTAAATCTATTAAACCACACTTTAGATAACTATGAATTTACATAGCAAAATTAATCGTTTCAAACTTGAGTTAGAAACTGAAGTCACGATCAAAAGCTATTAATCAAAACTATAGAGTAATCTCAATTTATTCTTTAAAGTTTTATTAAAAGAGACTTGAATCTTTGGAAATAATAGATTACTATGTGCACAGATGGCTGATTATAATTTTTTATTTGAATAACTATCTAAAGACTACGACGGCGATGGGCGTGTCACCTGTCACGTTGTTTCTAATAAGTTCCGGAGAATAGGAGGTTGAAAGGAATAGAATTGCCTATAAATCTGACTTCAGTATTGAGAAAATGTCTGATAATAAAAAAGGAAAGGATTAATGATGAAAGGTTAGAAAAAATAGAGGTCCCATTGGTACGAGCCTACCATCTACACCTGGGATTCGAAATCGGTTCTCTTGACTCAAAATTCGATTACACAACCACTCGATCATCGGGGAAATAAAATTTATACAAGAATTTAATACATTTATTTAGATATAATCTATAAGATTAAAGTTATATTACGCTAAATAATATAAAGTTACAAGCCAAATTATCACAAACTTTAGAAACTTTAGTGTCTTTATTAATACTTTGCTAAAGTGAAGCAGTTCGGAGTAGTATTTATGCTAAGTTTCGTAGTAACCGTGCGATGCGACATCGCACCACGAAGTTGAAGAACATCGACAATAGTTTATCAAAATTAAAAACGCTTTTAAAGAAAGTAGTACTATCCGTGCACCTGCAATATGTGAAAAATATAACGACCTCCAAGAAATGCTTAAACGGAAAAGTACACGTGATTTTCAGTTCTCTCTATAGTCGATAAAATTCCCGTGCCTAGGAGTCGCCAGAGTTCGTCTTACACTCTTGTTTATGTCTGCCGGCAAAAACTATTGTGCCTTTACGGTTTTAATAATATTATCTTGACCCTCAGGGTTGAAAACGCAATTGTATCCTTTTTCTTTCGAATATGTTTACATGTATAATAGGCTGCATAAGAAGTGAAATATATTAAAAGAGCTAATGGTATTTAAAGTAATGTAATATCATAATATAAACTATTTTAAGATTGTGGGTAATATCTTGTACTTTCTTACTACACATGTTTAATGACATACCTTAGAAAGTTTATTTACAGCCAAATAAAGCATTATCAAAAATGTGTTAAAGTGCCATCTGTTGACTGCAAAGCGTACTAGGTTATGTATAGGTTTTGAGTAAATAAAAGGAACTTTATTTTTGTTACATCCGTATTACAGTATACTCTGCAGTTGCTATTGCATGTGATGCGAGATAATGCGATAAGTGACTTGAATATACTCGTAGTACAGTGACACTCGCGACATGTATGCCGGCAACGTACGAGTACACTGTGCTAACAAGTGCATTATGCGGGCGTAGGATTACTTACAAATTTGTTATTTAAGCGTTGCGAAATATGTACAAACTCTATATGGTTAATTACGACACCTTTATTATCACTAATGTCCTTTGATTTGAGCACTTAACTTTATTTTATATACTGTTAGAATATATAAAATAAAGATAATATACATAATAAATTTGTTTAAGGAACTGTTTAATGACTTATAAGAGTCCTCTGAAGGATCTAAGTTGATGTCGTAAGGAGGATTTGCGATGATCACAACGCTTGTCAAGCAGATTGTCAATCGTAGTTCTAGAAACGTCGCACCTTAAATGTCTAAGAGTCACCCGTCAGCCTAATTTTAATCTGGTATATTGTGGTTTCAAAAGCATCATAAATTTGTATAAGCAATACTCATTGAATTGTTTTGTTTAAATTTTTTTATAAACATATAAATATTGCAAATACGGCTTACACAATTCGTTTGGCTCGCAAAATTTACACGTGTTTGTTTAAAGGAGCCGCGGCGGAATGTCATTTAATTAAAAAATGCACGCATACAGCGGAAATTACCAAATAAACACAAAGCTAATGGGTTTGACATATGAAAGGAATTTAATTTACAATGTGTGTTACAAAGCACAGGCAAAACAATTTGACACGGTACGGCAAATGTGATATATTAAATATTTTGTTGCGTTTATAAAATATATGTATAAAGTAGGTAATATATTTTTTGCCAGTACATGTTCTGTGAAAAAAAAATTCACTAATTATTTTACAATTCCCTCACTCTCGAGGAGACTTGTATTTTTCGAGATAGTACTTAGGATCTTATGTCCTTCTCTAAGATTCAAGCTGCACATAAAGATTCATGAAAATAGTTTTAGCGGTTTTTCTGTAAAACTATTAGTTGTTTAGTAACATACATTACATCCAACAATTGTCACTTTTTTAAATACGATACACAAAATTGAAAATTAAACAATTAGAAATAACATGATAGAGATCATCACATTCCCAGGGGTTACTGTTGTTATTAAGTGTATAATATAATTGAGTGCTTAATAAACTAAGCACTTAATTATATTATACACTATTATGATACTTCCGAATTTAGATTTTAAATAGCTCCCATTTACTTTTTTTTCTATTCATTTATATTTTTTAATATTTACATTCATTTTATATTGGGTAGATATAATGGCTTATGTTTTGATTTTATCAACTTGTGCTAATAAGAACCGGAAACCAAAAACTGCTTTTGTAGATCGGACAGTTGAGTTAAGGCACGATGAAATTAGGGGAAGGGATGATAGCGTTAGTCCTTTTTTGGTCGAAGAGGTAATTTCACCACAGTTTGGTGGAAAGTGAAAGAAGGTGAAAGAAATGACCATAACTAAAGACTGGTATGTTAACTGTTGTTAATGTGTTGTCTTGGACAATATTTAACAGCAGCGCATTTGAAGCAGAATACTACTACGACCAAATTGAAATAATGAGTCATTCACCATATATGGTGAATGTTGCAGTCATTCACCATATATTGTTGCAGGTTGCAGGTATATTGCTGGAACCGTTATTTGTTCCCAGTTCCAAAAATGAACTTCGAGGTATTCGGTTTGCGAGCCCTGAAGATGCAGTGATATACCACATAAGAGACCCCTAAAAAGTAACTGCTATTGTGCATTGCTTCGCGGCTTTTCTCAGTCGTTAATAGTCAACAGAAGTATCGGCAACTTTCTACATGAACCTTTTTTTTTCTAAGGACTTTCAGAGTTACCCAGATACTATAAAATAATTACAGTTATCAAGAGTACTATTTTTTTCGAGAACTGAGATCACAAACATGTGGGAGTTTAAATTTTAATATATCACACGAATAGTTTAGTGAAAACGTGTATTTAATAAATAATCTGATTATTCTATAGTGGCAAAGAAGTGAATGTACATCGTGCTTTTAATATGAGTTTAATATGTTTACTCGCATGACATTTTGACTCAAAATGCTATGATGCCACACTTTATTAGTTACCTAATGGGTAGTTCACAGGTCGAGGAGCGGGTCATACTGGCTCTTCTCCTTTCTACTTACTTGATCACGTAACTTGCGAAATGGTTATATTATATTGCGACATATAAGTACTAATAAACAAATTGCATCGCAATTAGTGGATTTTAAAACAGATTTACACATGAAAATAGTCCGAGATACTTAACTTTTTTTCATTTATTAAAATAAAATTTGCAATTAAAATGTATATGTTTTCTTGTAAAGACTGATATGAAATAGGCCAAACTAACAACAGCACGTTGAGACATATTGCAATTGAGACGTCGCCTACTATCACGGTTATTTTATTAATAGTTCTTCCACCATCTGTCGGTGGCTCACAGGACTCTTACGGCGGGAAAGACATTGCTTATTCTATAAATGTACAAAAGTAGCTAAGATCGGCCACGCTGCTGTTATGCTAGCTAGCTGACGTCCGTGAGAAAATATTTCAGGTCTCTTTAAGCATTTTTAATTAAAAATCTAGGACTTAAATTACTATTACAAATTTCAATCCTTTTCTTTCATATCTTTTTCACTTTTTTCCTGCCTATCAGAGAGGTTGCCACAATGAACGGTCCAGAGCCAGCGCCATCAATCGACTCCTCGCAACATAATGCAGATCGTCACTTTATCTTGCGGGAAGTCGTCCTGTTTCGCTGCACCAAATTGTTATTCGATAACTTTTCTTCTCCAATGAGTTCTGTGAGCAAAATTACCTTAGTTGTGCAGCTAATATCTTCGGGTCGTATTCTGTCTTGTAGAGAAATACGTGTCAAAAACTGTTTTTGATCACTACACAAATATTCAGTCGAAGTGAAAGAATATTTTTTGTGATTCCCATAAAATATTGACTAATAAAATGATTAGTATTTGAAATCCTTTAACATACATAACTAAGTATGCAGATATAAATAGAGTCGCGTTGTAAGTTACTGTTCAATCTGTATCAATTATTACAATGAAAAAACTTTGTAGTAAAATAAAGTTCTAATATCAAGTTACAGAGCATAACCATTAAATAGATTTTTATAGACAAGTCAACGAAAACGATAAAAAAATACGATTTAACTACAGGTAACACCAAATATACATACATAACGGCCTATTATAGTCCATTACAGGGCATACACCTCTCTCATAGAGAAGATTTGCCATTATAGCCACGCTTGGCAAGCGGATTGCCGATCGCAGTAGCAGACCACTTGCACCTCAAACGCTGCACCCATCTTCGGTCTGATTATTATGATCTGATATTTTTTGAGATAGTTATCGCACCATATATCGGTTGACATAAAGATATTCATCATCATCATCATCATATCAGCCGCAAGAAGTCCACTGCTGGATGTAGGCCTCCCCTAAAGATTTCCAATACGACCGGTTGTTTGCGGCCTGCATCCAGCGTCTTCCCGCGACCTTGGTCAAGTCGTCCGACCATCTAGTCGGTGGATGTCCGACGCTGCGCTTGCCGGTACGTGGCCGCCATTCCAGAACCTTTCTGCCCCATCGGCCATCGGTTCTACGCGCTATGTGCCCCGCCCACTGCCACTTCGAGGAGCTAATCCGCTGGGCTATGTCGGTGACTTTAGTTCTTCTAAGGATCTCATCATTCCTAATGCGATCTCGTAGAGAAACTCCGAGCATAGCCCTCTCCATAGCTCTTTGAGCGACCTTGAGCCTTCTTATGAGGCCCATAGTAAGGGACCACGTTTCGGACCCGTAAGTCGTCACTGGTAACACACATTGGTCGAAGACTTTCGACTTCAGGCACTGAGGTATTTTGGACGAGAAGACACTCCGGAGCTTAAAGATATTCTGGGGTGTTTTCCTTTGTCTCCTCTTACGACATCCAAAGGAAGAAAGGGAGTGGCTATATTATTACACTGTTACGACATGGTATACCATCAAATATATCGTGAAAAAATTATCATATTTAATTTTTTGTACTATTTATGTTTGAAACAGGCACAATAGCCGAGTGGTTTATCGAAATTCGTGTCAAGAAACCCGAGTTAGATCCCCATGTGGCAGGTTCGTACCAATAGGTTTACCAATTACCAATGGGTTTACCAGTTACCAGTGGTTTCGTATGGCGTCTGGTTAACCATCTGTGACGTTGTCGAAAAGTCGAAAGATCGGTCGTCGAAAAAAAAAAAAAAAATATATATATATATATATATATATATATATATATATATATATATATATATATATATATATATATATATATATATATATATATATATATATGGTGCCCGTGACCTGAAGTAGCCACTTACCATAGACGGTGGACTGTTGGTTAGTTTTTTTTTTACTTTTGTCACATATTACAGGAGTAGTGTAGTAACATAGCTGACACAGGGGCATTATAATATCTAGGAGTATTTTACTTGCATCTTTAATTAAATATCTTGGGAGCCTTTTATAAAGCTTTAAGCTATTATAAAATTAAGTTAATTGGGCCTTACCTTCACGTTCAATGTCGTTACCTCGGATCGAGCAACTACGCTCACCGTGTCTGTTGTGGCATTATTCTACTGTGTTCCGAGTCACCCACTTTCGATCGGCTCAACCAGTTCGAACAATGAGTTTATAGTTTACATTTTACTTCTTCACACAAGCGTATTGAAACCAGTGTTTAATTAGTATGTTAATTTAAATCAGACTCATTTATTTCATACTTGGTTCGTTACATTTCGTAATTATGTGCGCTGAATAAAATTTTGTAGTAAGTAATATATACTCGTTACTATATTTTTAATACAAGCACAAGAACAAGCTGTTAGGAATGTTGCGGTTTTCTTATTTTTTTACTTATTTATATTTTTATTAAATATCTAGTATTGATGAAATACTATACTATTGTGAAATTAATCTCTGCCCAACAGCTTGACAACAATTTTGTAATGTTTTAAAGTTAATATTAGCAATATACAAACGACTAACGTTGTAGCAGTAAGAAATAACTGTGAAATTATTTACTCAATAAGCTTTTCATAATTTGTGATTGTTGTTCAACACTGCGATACGTAAGTTTTAAAATATCAATGGTATAACATCATAGAGAAATTACGTCACGATGCGCGTATAGTAGACGTCTAGCCAACGCAGGCGCTTCGGGCTTGTCCGACAAATGTCGGTTCAGCATTAAAAGGCAATAATAATCTATCTCCTTCTAACTTAAGTAACCAAACGGGTCTATAGATAGGATCACTGAACCGAAAAGAAACAGAAACGTCTATCTTTCTCATCCGGCGACAGCAGTGTTGAAAAACCGGTTTCGTGATGTACTTTTAAGTCGTAGCACAAACAAAAAGTCATGCATAGATTATTGTAGCCAGTAAACGGGCACGCAGAGTTCAAGTTAGGGCCTGTGCTCGTATCGATGGAAGGAAACTGTTACTGAACGGAAATGGACACGGCCGGTGGAGCTATTAGAATATTCACTAGTACCCTTTGACGTTGGATGTCTTTTCGTATATAATATATTTTTATAGTATTTAGTTTTTAAGTATATAGTTTATAGTACGTATTAACTTAACATTCGCATTACATTGTTAAAATTACTCAGATAAAAATATAAATAAATATCTTCACGCAATTCCCTATACAGGGGTAGACAGAGGTTTAGTTTAGACAATTAAGTCCCTCGACTCACCTTCCACCGAAGATATTTTCGGAACAACGTGACAGGTGGTGAGCCCGTCGCTGTCTTTGTGTTCAAGCCAACGATATAATTCGTCATTGGTTTTTGGAAAAAACCATTGGTATGATATCATGTGGTCGTAGCTCAAGCCGAGACCGAGCTCAAGTGGCAGTACTAATGGGTTTTTCTAAAAACTTATGTATGAATTTTATCGTTGGCTTGGACATAAAGACGGCGTCGGGCTCACCACCTGTCACGTTGTCCCGAATATATCTTCGGTGGAAGGTGGGACGAAGGGACTTAAATGTCTAGACTAGACCTCTGTCTACTCCTGTATTGGGAATTGCGTGAAGATATTTTTTTTCCAATGGTATGAGCCTGCCACCTGGGGATTGAACTCGGGTCCTTGACTCGAAATTCCGATCACCCAACCACTTGGCTATCGTGACTTTACTCAGATAACTAGGATTAAATACATTCCACATTATAACTGTTTATTTTATACATTTATATAAATTATTTTAATTATGAAATTAAAAGATACTTTGTTATATAGCTATCTGGGGTAAACAGTTCGAGACAATTAAGTCCTGTCGACCCACTCGTCACCGAAGCCGATTTGAAACAACGTAAACCTTTCTCGCCATCTGATTGTCCAAGTCCATGACATCCATTACATCCGTTATATTATTATATTATTTTTGATAGTCCGGTACCTTTGACTGGTACCTTAAACAAATTTCTGAAGTACATTAAGATAGTGGAGAAATTATAAAGAGCTAAATGAACAACGAAAGGGATGGAGGAACGCCGTGGCTAATATTTGAAGGCCATGTGGGCTTATTGCTTAAAGAGGGGAAAGTCAAGCGTACTCAAATATCCAGATATCTTTATGTGATATTAAATCTGAAAATATTATAAGAAGTAAGAAATGTGACACTAGATATGTTATATCTGACTACCCGTTACGTACGTTAGAAATAATATAATAATATAATTGCAGAGACATCTCTTATCGACATTCTATTCCAGGGACACGGGTAATCCTGGCTCGGGTATGTTTTTTAAATAACTAAAAATCTTCACGCAATTTCCAATACAGGGGTAGTCAGAGGTCAAGACTAGACAATGAAGTCCCTTCGACCACCCTTCCACCGATGATATTTACGGGACAACGTGACAGGTGGTGAGCCCGTCGCCGTATTTATGTCCGAGCCAACGATGTAATTCACACATAAGTTTTTGGTCCCCACCTGGGGATCGAACTCGGGTCTCTTGACTCGAAATTCCGACCACCCAGCCACTCGGCTATCGTGACTTGGGTCTGTTTTATGTTTGTGATTATTTAAAACATACTAAGAAATGGTAGTTTATGATACAACAGAGCTGAATATACTTTTTAGCATTCCGATCGATTCGATCTATCATTCATATAAAATTGTAATATGTGTATGAAATTAAATTAACTTGTGTGAGATACCCGCATATACTGAAGAACTTACAAAAAATGGGAAAATGAATTTTTTAAGAATAAAGAACTACCTTACCTTACCTTCCCCTGTTTGCAGAGAAAGATAGAATCGGATAGATTTAAAAAGAGACTTTTCCTGGATTAAAATCTCTGTTAAATATCGGGATGGCGCTTTATTTCTCAGGTTTTTAAATTAAAAAAAAAATGCTGCACTTCCTTAACTTAATTATTAAATAAATGTCTGAAAAAATTAGAAACTAGAAAACTATCCATCTGAAAGTTTTTACTTGTTTCACTTGTGTATCTTAAAATTCTAAAAGCAATAAATATGTATAAAGCAGTTAAAAAATAAAACGGAACGATAACTGCAAACAAATCGCTGGACGTCTCGTCGCCCTTGGACAATGTTTCGTTCTGAGCTGAGACTCAAGAGCCGTGGGAAAACAAACAACCGCTGTACTCGTTAGTGGCCTCTTGTCCTGCACTGAAGCCATCAAACTTCATAATCATCCTTGCTGATTGTCACACTAACTAGAGCTTTGTGTTGTTGAACATAAGGATAATCTTAAGCTTAATAAAAAGGCAAATGCATTTTCGGGAATCAGCCGTTTTCTAGAATCTATTTCTTGAACTTAATTTGCACGTTCTTCATGTGTAAACACGTTCACGGAATGGATTTCACGTATAACATATTGACTACAAAGATTTATTACAAGTTTAAATCAACACTGTATGTTGCACATGTGATTTTAATTGTATTTTATTCATTTTAAAGCATGTAAGTTATGCTGAAATAGCTTTATTAAATTAAAGGGCAAAAATTATTAAAATTTCACGGTGTCGAATTCCGCCTGTGTCAGTTGCAACTTTAAATTTTTTTACAAACTACAATACTACTACAAACTACATTGCACATATTAAAGCTATTATGAAGATTAATTTTTACCGTGTATTATCGGAGAAAGCATTTGAGATATAGATTGGCTATTAAAGTATCACGATTACGTTACCTGCTCAAATTGTTAATAAATTTATTGTAACAATGACATCAGGAAAATTTTATCCGCTAAATTCGAGGTCTCATCAAAATAATCATTAAAATAATCTTTTAAAAATATAAAAGTAGTAATTATGCTAATCTCCGAGAAAATACTCAGTGATGCGTGAACGAATATGACAAGAACACGCTAACATTAACATGCAGTTTTATATATTATGTATATATTATAATTTTTTATATATTATAATTTATCTTTTATATGAGTAATGTCCATTAAAAAAATTATTTCAGTAAGTGGACACGCATTACTTTATTCTTATTTTAATTAATTAAATCTGGCATAAAGGACAAAAGCAAGGTTATTCGCACGTACTTAAAATTATTATTCGCATAATGAAACAGTACAAAGTTTCTCTTGATTGATTTGCAGCCGGAATGACCCGCACCTTAATGGGATAAAGGATTACGTGAGAGAAAGCTTCGCAAAGGACCGACAATTTTGGCCCTTATGTCAGTCATGGACAGCCTGTTTCAGACAATTTTTTGTCATTTATATTATTAATGTTCTTAAGCGACCAAGCCAAAATAACGCGTGTGTAGATCTCATATTGTAAAATATTATCAGTGTAAAAATTAATTAATAGACTTACCTATTTTAAATATGTGCTTCGAAGTACAGTCAATGAGCTGGGGTTTTAGTTTACTAAATAAACTAAAAGTAGCTTTGTTGGCAAAATTAGAGCTACACGGACATGCAATATTAGTTTACGAGTAGTAAATTTACTTATTCATTGCTGTATAATAGTTAAAAATACTACGAATTTTATTTTAAAACATTTTTTTCCAAATAAACGATGTTTGAATAATGTGCAAAACTTTAAATTGTTACTTTTGACATAAGTAAGATAACTTTTTTAAAAAACTTTATTTATGCACTTAGGAGATATAGTTCTGAAAAGTCGAGACGAAAGCTTTTTCGATGATACGGCGTAACATAGCGAATGCACGCGGGTGATCCTTAGGGCGGATAGGCCAATACTGGGCGGGCGGCGGCGGTTCGCGGCCGCCCTTCCTGCGAAGTTCACGGAGACTTGAGCTGACTTTCTGTTTGTAACGATATTATAGTTCAATCCTGTTGTTCTTTGTCGAGTAAATAACTTTGCGATATTATTTATTTCCGCTAACTGGACAAAATTCTGAAACAATTTCATCCAATTTATTATAAAAATTTCAATATTATATGTAATATAATAATAATAATAAATATCTTCACGCAATTCCCAATACAGGGGACGTTCCCAACGTGACAGGTGGTGAGCCCGTCGCCGCCTTTATGTCCAAGCCATCGATGAAATTCGTACATAAGTTTTTGAAAAACTCATTGGTACTGCCACCTGGGGATCGAACTCGGGTCTCTCGACTCGCAATTCCGACCACCCAACAACTCGGCTATCGTGACTTCTTGAATCGTGAATATTATATGTAAAATTATATTTGGTGGCTTTAATTAACAAAATGTATGCTGAGTTTAGTTAAAATAAAAAAATGCTGTTCAGGTCTACTCTGATTTAAAAAGATTACCACGGCACGGCAGACGGTGCGTGTTCGATTCCAGTAAATATTTATTGATTTACTTTTTTGTTCAAATTAGTAGAATTTTTCCCTATCTTACTAATAATCTTAGACTTAATTCTATTAATATTACAAATGTGAAAGTTTGTAAAGGATAGATGAATATTCGTTACTCTTTCGTGCGAAAAGTACTAAACCAATTTTGGTGAAACTGTATAGTAATTTGGCTTGTACATCAAAAACACATAGGCTACATTTTATGAAGGTATCGTGTAATTTGGTCATGATATTACGATAAGTATCAAATAAATCGAAATATTTCCTGCCCTCTAAGAGCTATCTTGGCAGTTTCGTTACTTTAAAAATAACAGTGAGTTTTTGGCATAAGTTGTGCTATAAGTAGTAAGCTATTGAAATTGTTATAGAAGTCTGAAACCTTCCATAGTTTAGGCAAGAGATAGACTCTTCCATAGTTTAGGCAAGAGATAGACTCAAGAGATAGGCTCTTTTATATCATCAAACCACGCAGGCGAAGCCGTAGGTTGTAGCTAGTTATCTATACCCCTGTCTATTCCATTCCCCAACGTTGAAGTATTCATGGCATAATGCCGGAAAAATAACATGTTCAAAAAACCTCGATGGTTTTTCCTAAGAGATGTATATGATGCATGTAGAACAGTAGAGCATATAAGTATCATTTTTATATAGCATCCATGATAAAAAACAGATTATTGAATTGAAAACCTTTATTGGCAATATATCATTTTTAAAGAAAAATCAATAATGTAGTACTTATGATACGCTTTTATATTTCCATAAACCAACTTTGAATACTTTATATGTAATTAAAAATTCGGTCAATAATCTTTTTCATTCAATTTTTCAAACTTAAAATTGATTAACATAAAGGTTCTTTTTTCATGTTAAAAAACAGATTGATGACCGCCACTGGTACGCGTTATTTCCCTTGTTTTACTTAAACTAAGGTAAGAAAAAAACATACAGAATATAAGATAACAAACAACATTGTTTATCAGATTGCACGTACTGCTGAACTTCTTTTCCTAAATTGGAAAAGTGAGCCGTATTCTTCACAAGTGAGCAGTGGCAGATTGGTGATCACAGTATACGATTGTATATCTCGTATTATATATTACGACTTGTTATGGGTCCGGTTGTTTACTGTTTAACATATTTAAGATTATCATTTTGTTATATGTTGAAATACCAACAATTTCGTCGGAAGCACATCGTAACATTTTACTCTTATATGATAAAGATTTTTAGAAGGCTTTGTTTCTTTTCTTACGTCGCAAGTATTGTCTTCAATGACGAAAAATATTATATATAAATTTACTTAGTTGAATTTAAACCTATATAAATATAAAGGCTAATTCAAGACTATTCACAAAATCACTGAAACCACTTGACCTATGAATATTAAACTTGGAACATAAATGGATTATGAGCAGGAAACGCTATCCAAAAAAGATTTTAGAATGGAAGATAAAAGTTTATATATATTGTATGTATAATTTAATAATTTCGGAGTTTAGAAGTTTTGAAATTAATATGAAGAGATTAATTAGAATCATAAATAATATATGCAAAAACAAATAGCGTATTACACCCTGGGGAGTTAAATATTTTTTTAAAGGAAAATTGTCCTTTTTACAGTTGTCACGATAGCCGAGTGGTTGGGTGGTCGGAATTTCGAGTGAAGAGACCCGAGTTCGATCCTCAAGTGACCGTACCAATGGGTTTTTCTAAAAACCTATGTACAAATTATATCGTTGGCTTGGACATAAAGACGGCGACGGGCTCACCACCTGTCACGTTGTCCGGCAATTTTTTTTTCCTTTTTACCCTTGTAAACATGGTTCTACAAGTGTTAACTATAATGCACGCCTCATAAACGAAGCGTTGAGGTGGGTATACTGTCAGTTCACGCACACCGAGTGATTCTCCAACTTAAAATGACACTTTTTTATTCTTTATTTCTTTTATAAGTAAATATAGATGACAAATGTTGAGAACAAACACTATTTTTAACACTTATAATATTTTTAAATCTCTTTTTATTATTTAAACTAATTAAAAAATTGTTTAAAAAGTTCTGTCTTGGATGTCCGTGTGTCTGTATGTGCGGATCCCGTATCTTGTGGTCACGATAACGAGCGAAATACTTCACTTATCGAGTTGATACGAGCGAAATACTTCAGTATTTTGAGGAATAGAAGCCTATTACTTTTCACGGTATAATTCGATGTAGTTTAATTATTATTTAATAAATTAAATGAGCCTCTATAATTTCGAAATTTTTGAATGTACAATGATGTACTTGTAGCTTCCTTATATTACACTATAGTTATTTTTCAGATTTCCTTAACTCTATTTATTATGATTCGAATTTTCATTTTAAATCAGCACTCAAATCAGACAGTAGTGACACCTTGAAAGGTTTAAGACAGTGCGAGAGGTATGGCACATGAAAACGTGTGTATCTACAAATTTATATCATATATACTTTTAAATATTTACAAATAGTCTCAATTTTATTGTAATGAATGAGATTATGTGGCGTGCACTTTTGGATTTTCCAACTATTTATAAATGTCATTAATAATGCAGTCGCAGCGATTTGTGACATAAGTGAAAATAAAACAGTGTAAAACTATGACACCATTGCAAATATTCATCACACAAACGTTTGCCTCTATGAAGATTCGAACCTTTAACCCATAGCTTCAAAGGCAGGGTCACTACCAATCAGGCTATGGGCTCGGAAATATTCTTATTAAAAAAAAAGATGTAACTATTTTATCAACTAAAGTGGACAGAAGTCCGTCTTATCCAAGAGAACGATAAAAATTTTGTTTGATTTCTTAATATTTTAACATGGTATTAAAACAGGGTCAAGAGTATGAGAACAATAACCTTCAATATTGCCCCGTCTCCAATATTTATCTAAGCAACCTTGTCTAAATCTAATTCCATAAATGCTTAGAGCGCTATCAATAGTCCCTCGCGTCGGTCGATGTAAACAAGGTTTCCAATCGCGACGCGACTATTTCAACTACTACAGAATATAACTAACATCCGGGGCAGAACTTTGGCCGCTGTTTTTATAAAATAAATATCTTCACGCCATTCCCAATACAGGGGTAGACAGAGGTCTAGTCTAGACAATTAAGTCCCTTCGACCCACCTTCCACCGAAGATATTTTCGGGACAACGTGACAGGTGGTTAGCCCGTCGCCGTCTTTATGTCCAAGCCAACGATTTAATTCGTACATAAGTTTTTGAAAAACCCATTGGTACGAGCCTGCCACCTGGGGATCGAGCTCGGTTCTCGAACTGTTTTTATGGTTTTTGTTTATATAGCTTTTAAGAGTTGGCCGACTTATAAAAATACAGAGTATCTATTGACGTATGGTATCAGCGTAAATACACTGTGAAAAGAAAAGCGGGAAAAACATTTCCAAACTTAAACAAACCTAAGCAAATATGATGTTAGATGTCTGTGACGTTCAGATGATTATAGAAAATTCTTAGTATAAGCGTTTGCCATTTGTTCTATAGTAGACTGTTATAGGGTGTTAGGCAATTGAACCAAATAAAGAAGAATATCTGTGCGTATACAACTTATAGTTCGAATATCATCTTATGTAGATATTGAATTTAATCTTCAGTACATACAATGTTATTGTATTACAAAGTTCACCATATTTATAATTGGATTGTGTAATGTAATGGAAGCGTATCAAAACACACTTACAGATTGGGTCATTTATAGAAGTTGAAAATCTCTATAGTACATATTTAACTATTATAAGTTTAAGCTAAGTTTTCCGTGTGGTAATGGCGTAAGAATATTACCATTCCCTTTCTTCCCGAGGATGTTGTAAGAGGCGACTAAGGGTAGTGGCCTTGAATATCGTCATTGTAACCGATATATGGAACGGTATAACCATCCCTTTTTATCACACCATTATTTTTATCAGACCAAAATAATCAGACCGAAGATGGGCAGCAGCGTCTGAGGTGCGAGTGGTCTGATACTGCGATCGCCAATCCGCGGACTTAACAGGCTGATATGTATATATGTAAGTTTTAGCAGGTTTTCAGATTTAATTCTTATTAACTATTATTAAATGTATCTTCTGCCTTATTGCTACGATATCAGAATACCAATTTCGTTTTTCGACAGTGGGATAATCATTTAAAAAAAAAGACGTTAAATCAACATATCTTTGAAGGGCAGTAGGATATGAGGCACAAGAATCCGTTGCGATGTTGGTATGACAAGATAATGAAATAGCTTTCATAATTTTAATATAGTGGTCAATATTGTAAGAAGTAGTTAAATTTCACGTGTTACGTAGAATCTGGGAAGCAGCGCTTCGCTGCCGTGGTGGACTGTCTGTGTAAGCGTCTTGAGTACTTTTCGTTTCCGACGTGTTTAATGATATACGAGTAGGTGATTGCGCAAAAATGTTAGTACTAAATATACATATATATATATATATATATATATATATATATATATATATATATATATATATATATATATATATATATATATATATATATATATATATATATATATATATATATATATATATATATATATATATATATATGTATATATATATATATATATATATATATATATATATATATATATATATATATATATATATATATATATATATATATATATATATATATATATGATAACTTTTAATAGTAAAACCCCTTTACCCGAAGGAATGACTATGTGAGCAATATAAAGATTCCCCGATAATAACCCGGGACTTTAGCGACACTATGTGAAACGGTGGGTTCTATGAGGTCGTGAGGCTATGGCGCCTGAGCCGGCCTATTTATGCACTTCGCAGTGTGTTATTACAAAGTCATAATGTTTATTAATATCTATATGTACATCATCTCTACATGATTGTGGTGATTGAAATTTGAATCAGAAGGACTAATTCTATTCTCAGAAATATGGCTCGTACCGATCAGTTGAATGTGATTAACACATGCTAAAACAAAATTCTTTTCATAGTGTATTACTTACTTAAATTATTTGTAATAAAAGGAAGACTTGTAAAATGCCTGTAAAACATTTTTCACATGTCAAGGTTCTCTAAACTAACTAATATGACGATTTTTCATACCTTTTGCTTACATTGCTTAATAAATGGTATTAAGCTTTCTTTTAAGAAGTGTTCAATTGATTTTATTATAATAATAATATAAAAATGATTCTTTGGCGTAAAGTTGTAGACGTTAGTGAGAGATGATTGTAGTGTGAGTGAGAGATGACAATACATAAGTAAATAACCTTTTTATAATATATATATATATATATATATATATATATATATATATATATATATATATATATATATATATATATATATATATATATATATATATATATATATATATATATATATATATATATATATATATATATATGCAGACTGCTCCTTGTAATAGCGACAGGGTTTCTAGTATATCAGTTATAACAGTATATCTTTGAGGTA
>JAGSMR010000005.1:7007500-7010000 GCA_029286605.1 Sericinus montela
AAAAATGATCCGACTTGACCGAGTTTGGAGTAATCTAGAGGAGGTAAGCTAGAGGCCCACTTCCATCCACCCTCTATCCTAATTACTTTCTTAATGTTAACGATGGTACACTTCTTCTGTGCTTAGGAGTTGTTTGGATCATTACTACACTCTTAGGTATTTTTACTGCGGAATTGCAATGTCACAACGGTTGCAGTCCTCGGAGGTGACAACATATATACTTATATTTATTATTTTTCATTTGAAAGGGCTGCACTAGCGACTAGCATACAACATGGTGAATTGTTTACTCTTTTTCACCTTACTCTCCTAAAAATATAGCAATAGAAACGGAAAATTAAAAATAACAGAGGCCTTAGTTACTGCCAATCTATGTGTTAAATACCTCTCATAAAATAAAACGATAATTTACTATTCATAACAATCCAATTTCCTACAAATTTGTTAAACTTAGGCTACCCGTTACTCTGTTTCCTTAATAGGTTATATTGTAAACTCAGGCTTAATTACTTTGGGAAACAGAGAAGCGTATCGAATAGTAATGTGATATATTGGGTTAGAGTATATCCGTACATCCTTATTTGCGCCATCGTGATCTAAATTATTCAATCCACGTCAGACTAAACAGAACTTATACATGTCGTACAACGGTGCATATTGTTACCAGTTACAATAAATTTCGTCTTCAGTAACTATTCTCTAAGAGAGGTTTATCTCACATATCGCACAAGCTTATCTATATAAAACTATACTAATGTCTCAGATTAAACAACAGTGTCGATTTAGAAACCACAAAGTACAGCGGACTATGCAAATTACTTCTCTATTATCTATCGTTGGATGCGATTTACATAGGAATAGAGGAGACGGCGGTTGCGGCAGTTAGAAGCTCTCGTGTACTAGTAGGGGCGCGGGTATACACTGTCAGGTGCCGAGCGCCCCGTAAACGCCTGCCCCACGTAACGACAGATGACTGTAGTTGCAAGGGAAAGTCGCTCTGTAAGAAACTTTCAGTTTAAAATTTTCATAAATTATTTCGAGAATAAAATTATATGTTAAGCGACTAGTTGAGCAATAAATATAAAAAAACATAAGTTTCTTAACGGCAATAATTACAAAATACTGCTCATTTATTAATTTTAGTGGCGGTCAGTTTGTAGATAAGACATGTGGGTTGTGCAACAACCTATTGCATGAGCTTAAAGCGACTGTCTCGTTTCTATTTTAACCTTGATGTCTGCTTAGGGTCAATGGTGCAATACAAAAGCGTTTAATGATATTTATCGCTTTCTACTTTTTAGTAATATCTATGCTTTTATAGATACACATTTAGGAAAGTAACAACGTATGTAACAACCTATGAAAGTCTACTTCAGGATTTAAGAAGTAATTGCACTAAGAACGCAGATTGACTATGAGATTACCAGATTACTTAAACTTTAGCAACTTATAACAGAATGCATGGATCAAGTGTTTTCTCTCCGCATCATCGGTCGAAAAAGCGTCTGGCTGCTAACCAGAAGTTTTTCTGTGCTTTTGTGGATCTTGAAAAAGCATTTGATAATGTTGCAGCCCTTTATTGCGACTGCAAAGTATGCGGGTAAGTAATCTGAATACAAGTAAGGCATGGCCAGTCACCTATGTTTGACGTCCAAACGGACGCAAAACAGGGTTGTGTCATGTCCTCCAGGCTGTTTATATTGTATCTCGACAAAAGCTGAAAGATAGTTGTTTGGGTGTGAAATTGGGTGACATAAAAGTAAATTGTCTGCGGCATGCCGATGATCCAGTGCTTATTACACCATCAGAGGCAGAGCTGCAGGCAGTAGCTATGTGTATGAAAGAGGAATATGAAAATGAAGTTCTCCGTTTGAAGGTCAATAAAACTGCTCTGATATTTGAAAGGAACGTAGAAAGAACGTAGTGTGAAATATAGGTGAATCAGGAATGTCTAGGACACATGAATGATGCTCCCTAAGTATTCAATTATGTTTAGGGAGCTCTTTTCCGGGATCGGAAATGTGATTTAGATGTGGACAGGCCTATCGCTCCCGGTAACAAAGTCAAAGGTGCCCTGACTATGCTAAACAAGAACAGAGGTGTAGTGGAAAGTGCTCGCCTTGTAAATAACGCAGTGATGGTACCAACTTTGTTTTATGGCAGCGAAACCTGACTCTGCCAGAAAAAGCATAAAAGCAAGTTGAATGTTGAAAATGCGCGGCTTTATCTTGGCCAACCGAAAACGAAATGAAGAGATTCGGGTTTGGCAGGTTTAAAATATGATCTTATCACGATACTTTGGGTACGTTAAGTAAATGATTGAAGACCGAATGGTGAAGAATATATAAAGTGCGAAGGTTAACCTTAAGAGATGTCTTTAGAAAGAGAGACTTTAGAAGATAATGTTTGCTAATTGCTCTCAAGAAGTATGAAGAAAATAATCAATTTGAAAGAAGGGAAAGAGGTATGTAAGGATCATGACACTTGGCGATCTGTTCTC